>JAYJMA010031405.1:0-25461 GCA_036873895.1 Parotocinclus cabessadecuia | reverse complement strand
AGCAAGGCCCTTAACCCACAAATTGCTCTGACTGTAAGACTGTATTAATTGTAAGTCGCTCTGGATAAGGGCGTCTGTTAAATGCTGGAAATGTAATGGAAATGTAATGTACATCGCAGGTTTGGGTATGCTAGCTGGTTCAGTGCAGGGACGTTTGGACTCTCTTAGACTATGCATGCATGTAAAGCTCAATCCAGTCAGAAGGCAATGCTGTGGCTTAAACCCTGGTCCTCGGAGGGTGGGTGGGTATTAGACTGCATCACGCAAGCCTATATATACTTATATAGGCTTATATACATACTATATTCAAATGAACCCAAATATTTCCCTAGATTTGAATAATGCAGATCATATTTATTTGTTTTATTTTTCCACAAGGTCTTCGACAAAACTGCTGCTGATGTCAGTGCTGTCCGTTGGTGCACCATGGTCCTTTCATCACACCCGAGTTTTGCTCAACTTCCTGCAATGCTCTGCAGCTTAGAGTGCTAGACTGTTTGACAGCTACTCTCCCCGATGATCTCTCTCTGAGACCCTCCACTCTCTGCCGTCTCACAAGTACCTGTCTGGTGAGCGCATCTTCAGCCGAAATAAACATGCCTGAAGCACTGTTGTACTCGGCAGAGATTTCTTCAGAAGCACAGTGACGTGGAAATATGATCCCTCGACCAGTTTCACGAAACCTAATGTGGTGATATAAGGGTGCATGCCTGTACATGTCTATAGATTTTGGTTAATATGACCTTTCGATATTTGTTATGTACATTAAGCCAACGGCTACAGTGCAACGTTTAAGAAGCAGCCAGCTAGACATTTTGTCCATTAAATAATTATCCTAGTTGTATTTGTATGGTGGAGCAGCATTTAGTGCCGTGTCTGGTTTGATTTCCAACTCTGATTCTACCTGTTTGGTGTTTGGCTCTTTTTGTGTTTTGTCCATGTGCCCTGGTTTGTTCCCTGCAACACAACAAAAAGTAGTTCCCATATTTAAAGCTCATTTCCCTGTATAACCCCTTATTTCTGCCATGTTTTTCCCTGCTCTGTTTTACAGTACTTACTGTTTATTTCATTATTTCGACAGATGATGCTACCATTATCCTACCGCCTACTGGATTTAACAAGTATATTACATGACTCTGAAACCTCAGGTACAATGCTTAAATGAGCTTCAGGTCACCTTTCTGGTCTGGTAAAGAACCTGAATTGAGCTTTAGCTGTCCTTAAATAATGCCAGGGCAAATTCTGACATGTTTAGTAGTCCATGTTGAAGTGGTCCATGTAAACAGGGTGTTTGAGCTACAGTAGTTCCAATAGCAGTAGTAGTAGTTGTAGTAGTATCAATTTTGAGGTCATTTTCATCTATTTTTTCTGTATTAAGTATTGGTTCTGGTTCTGTCTCCCCCCCGCAGAAAAGAAGGATTGGGAGGTTGAGTAGACCAGTGGAGCCTAATTAACAATAAATTAAATTAAATTTAAGCCTATTTAAAAATAAATTTAATGAAAATTTCTGGCTTATATATATATATTATAAACCACAAACATGCTGGAGTATATCTGCCTTCACCTTCATGCACGATGTGACAGTCCCACATTTCAAATATGTAAAATTGCTCATTGTGTGAGTAAGAAAGTGTGCCCATGTACCCTGCAATAGATTGGTATCGTTGGTAATATTGATTGGCCTTTTGTACTTAGCTAGCAGCATGTCTGAATTTGCCTGAGCATTATTTAAGGACAGCTAAAGCTCAATTCAGGTTCTTTCCCAGACCAGGAAGGTGACCTGAAGCTCATTTTTACCTGAAGTCATGTAATGTACTTGCTGCTAGTATAATGACAGTAGCATACTTTTACTAAAATGCATGAATTACCAATCTAGCAAAATTGATTACATTTCAGTAGATGGAGTAAATAGTAGCATTATCTGTCGAATATGGGAACTATGACCCCTTTTGAGTTCCTGGAAGATTTTTTCCTCTTACCTGAGCAAATTTTGCTTGCCACTGTCGCCTTTTACTTGCTCAAAAGAGACTTCTGTAAAGCTGCTTTGCACTATAGCAGACAGAAGCAAATCAATTTTGTCTAATTGATTATCCTCTCCTGGCTCCAGGTTCCTGCCTTACGCACTGTGCTGAATATAGGGCCTCCACTCCCCGACCATGAAATGGACTAAGCAGGTAAGTAAGTGAATGAGTATTTGGCCTTAAGGAACTGTGGCTGTCCTTATTTCTGAAGTGTGTGTTTTTTTATTACACTAAGCAACATTTGGAGGTCACACCTGGTTTGATTCTCTGTAAGGACTTTATACCACTTTTGACATTTTCCTTTGCATGAGAGCACTGAAGCGCTCACTTTTCCTGCTTGTTATTATAGCAGAAGGTGTTGCAGTTTTAGATTGTATAATAAAGGTATAGACTCTTATCTGTTCATAACTAGAAGAGCATCTCGTGGCATGAAAAAAAAAACCTTAATCTGTTGAACCAACAGAGCAAAGAGAAGGTGTGGAAAAACCCATCAATGGATGCTGCAGGGCTACAGTTAGCTGCAGCCAATTCTATTGAGAATATTGATTTTTCTCTGTAATTGCCTCTAGCTTCGTCTACGTGGATAACTGTTCATTGTGGCTGTTTTGATAGAAACCTGTGTGATCAGAATATAATCAGTTTATCAGCCATGACGGTAATACATCACACCAGGTGTTCATTGAAAACCTACTCATACTCAAGGGAGAACGTGAGGACAGGATGCAAATGTGAAGTGTTTTTTTTATTGATCTAATAGAGTTTGAGAGGAAGTGGCAGTGCTTTTATAACCGGTAAATCCATAGTCAAGGTCTACATAGACAAAAAGGGTCAAACCCTGTTCTAAACAAATACCCAAACTCACAGATCAGATGATGTCACCAGGACTCGGCATCATTCATTCATTTTCATATCAGAATTATCCAGTTCATGGTCGATATCACAGGGCACAAGATAGGAACCAACCCTAGACAGTATGCCAACTGCAGGACATGCACACCCACACTCTGAACTATTGCACGTCTTATGGGAGGAAATCGGATTATCCAGAGCTAACCCATGTGGACACAGGGGGAACATGCAAACTCCTCATAGTGAGAGACCATGTCGAGACTGGAACCTGGGTTTCTGGAGCTGTGAGGTGACAAAGCTAACCAATGTGTCACTCATACCGAAGTTTTAATCAACAAAACACCCACTGAAATTTGCATCATTACAATGGGCATTGTAGTGATATATCTGACTACGTAAGCCTATTGTGGTCAACACTTTGGATACACTTCGTATCACATACTGAGAGGTAAACATGGTTTAATGTTGGACTATTGGTATGAAAGAGTAACACTGACTATTATGGGTTATGGATATGGGAATCAAATTTCTCTGTAACAAAAGTATGAGTTTGGGGTTTGCCATATGAATTCATGGATACATTTTTATACTTTAAGTCGATATGGCATCATGTGACTCACTGTGATCAGCATTCTGACACATAGACTGAAATTGGTCCACATAAGGAAGTGATGAGTCTCAGTGGTGGTCACCTACCAGCTCCAGAGATCCTCAGTTCAATCCTGACCTTGGAGTGGGACTTGTCTGGAGTCACGCATGACTATCTTGTCTATGTTGGTTTAACTCTTCTCTGGTTTCAACCCACATTTCAAATATGTGCATTGGGTTGATTGGCCACACTAAAATTTGGCCCATTGTAAATGCGTGTGGCTTGGAGAGACACGCTAGAAAGTCAGCATCCCATGACCAATCAAGATTAGGAGACTAGTGAGTGAGAGGAGGAAGTGGTGCAAACTGAATGTATCCTGTTTGGAAGCTTCAACACTTAATAAATTGCATTTGACACAGCATCGCTATGGTTACGCATGTATCCCCACCTGTCTGCTACTTTTCCCCATGAAGAGAAGGTCGCGTGACTTTTCACATCTGTGGTGTAAAAATGAAGGCAAACCTTTAATAAATATTTGTATACATACACAATTCAAGAAAAGGTACAAAATTATCATTGGTAAATCACATTAAAAATTCAAGTGGTTCATAAAAAAGTAAAATAAATAAAGTAGTCCCCGTCTCCCCTGCGACCCTGATTAAGCAGGTATAAAAATAAATGTATGAATGGTGGATGAAATGATTTAGGAGAAACTAGGCTACCAGAAAATGTTTTGAATATTTAGAAGTAAAAGCACTGAGCTTATAGACTCAACAAAGACAGCTAATCCCTCCCGGGAGAAAAGTACTACGGACAACATGCAAATGAATTAGTACTTGCAATCAGTTATTCCCTGAAATCAGTCTGGCATACAAAACACATAGATATTTTATTCATGTTGCCAAACGTCTGCATTCCTTACGGGTATTTCAATGGAGTGTTTTTTCAGATCATTTGAGGCAAATGTGTGTAAAGCCATCACAAAATCGTTGAAGTAATATATAGAGGACTCGAAGTAAAACTCAAAAATGTTTCAGTCTAATTGCTGTGTACTGCTTACGCCACTTATGAGTGATTACCACAAACAATACTCCATACTCCATATTCCGAAAATAGAACCTCTCTTATAATAGAAAGTACACCTCCTCTTACATAGATAACCTGCAAACAATTGTACTTTTCATGTCTTTACAAAACACAATGATTAATTACTCTCCAACTCAGGCTAAAAAGTGTGCATGAACTCATGTACTTAATAACGGTCACAATCAATTTAAACTGCATAGGGAGATTATAAGCAAAGAACAGACACATTTGTCAGCTACATATTTGAGCAGTCTACCAGATCCCATAGATGCTCCTCTGGTTCCAGTTCTTGTAATGGAACTGCACTCATTATCATGTAAATGGTACCAGTTTGAGATGACCTTCTGCTCTGTAACAGGAAATGTTATGATGTACAGATGTTCACAAAGTGTGGCCACAAAGAGGTGCACATGGTCAGCTTTAATCCTGTGGCATCCAAGTGATGGTCAGCTGGTATTACTCTACATTCATTGATGGTAATCAAAAGTAACTTCAGTTCATCCTTTATTTTCACTTCCCAATATGAAAGAAAGTGCTCATGTGGCATACAGGTCATAGATGGTAATCCATCATCGCGGTGACCAAAATTCGAATTGCAGTGGTGTCGTCCAACTAGATTGGGCAACAAACAGACCTGATTGGCTGTTTTTGAATAAGGGAGCAAGACTTGGGAAAGTAATGCCCGGCAAATCACTAGGGTAGGGTTGGATTTTGTATGCGTTTTCTGCTCATCGTTCTAAAATGGTGAAAAATGTTTAGGTACGAAGAACATCTTTTTTGACATTTCATCTTCAAAAGCAATCATTTTTACATCACACTCTTTTTCTTCCCATTTAAACCTATTATAGCTAAAAACCTTAACGTGGCTTAATGAACTGAAACAGTGACCTAGGGACACAAACCTCTCTTAGTTACCATTGGTCATAAGTTTCTATTACTGAAATGGCAAACGTATTCCAAAGGGTCAGTGATCTTTTTTACCATACACTTTTTTATTGTTCTTACAATACGTTAAAAAGGTTGGGAAAATTTTTAATGTAAGTTATTAATGACCTTGTGGTTCACAGGATCATCGTTTCAGCAGCAGATATTAATGATCACTGATTAATTATAGCTGTGAGAGTAAGTTTCAGAATATTAAACTGAGTTAACATTTTTAATGGGTACACAGTTCTTCACAGATCCGCTTCCAAATTGGAAGTGAGTTTTGATGGCCAATCCTAAGTGTGAAAATGAACTTATTGGTGTTTCTAGTTTATTAATTTACCCCATCATTTATTAGTTGATCTTCCCATGTATTAAGACAGAAGCAAAACTCACCTGTTCACTAAATACTTCCATGATCACTAATTACTTATATTTTCATTTACTTATCTGTATTCACGCAACCCATTAGCGACAAAATGTGATTCCAGCCGGCAAGTGGAGTAAAGCTGCACTTTTGCTTGCTGTCCTTTAGTTCTGACACATTTAAGAAGATCAGTCTGAGAGAACAGACGCTGTATAATTACTCATCATATCAAAGGTGTTGCTCTACAGGTCAGCAGCCTCGTGGGCTTTTCCTGATGTGGTCACAGTGTGAGGGCTGCCCTTGCGTCTCCTTGTTTACTGTCAAATCTGTTTTCCTCTCATGGGAACCCTCAGCCTCCCAATGTGATTACACCACTTTGACAGGTTAGGATAACTCACTTATCTTCTGTTTGGAATGCCAGAATCGAGCTATATGTCACATCAACTCCTTTCAGTAACGATTGCTCTTGACGTTAATCCTGTTTCCCTTCGTTCCTGTGCACATCTGGCATGGTGACCTGCTGCGAGGAACTTATTTGCCCCCAATTTGCATGAGTGTGGTCCAGCTAGCGTTGTGCCCTCGCAAAACTGTCTGTATAGTTTAACTGGTAACGTGTTCTGTCCAAATGATGAACAATGCATTTTATATTTGAATCAATGCGGCATGTCGTGGTCAGATCAAAAATGAGTGGGGTGCGCTCACGAGGGACTTTGGCGGAAACGCTACCCTATAAATTACGCTCACGCATGACTTCACATTTTATTGCCTATAATTAGGCTAATGGCATTTTGTTGATGCTTTGATTAGTAATACAAAGTGGTGATATAAATCAGTGGGGTAATGTGGTATAACGTAAACTGCGGCCTGCACTGTGCTGCTTTATTTCCTTTTTTATTAGCCATACTGGGAGTACATGAACGTGCGTTGTAATAGGAAACAATTAAAAGGCAGGCACCTGTCTGCATCCCATCTCTCAACCTTCTGAATGACCAAACAGCGGCTGTTTTGCCTGCCTGAACATCTCAATTTCATCTCCATTCCCTTCTCAATTTAGCTGTCCTTTTGAAGGAAGACAGGTTCAGGATTTGTATCAGTATGGTTCAGGATCAGTATGAAAGGCAGTGTTCTGGAACCTAAACAGGATTTTCTTGAAGTTTCAGGATAAACCACGAGACACGTTGGGCTAAATTACTCAGGGGCCACATTCCATCAGGGGGACCAACTATCTTGTACTCATATCATCACAGGGTAAAAAAAAATGCTCATACTGTTTTGGAAAAACAAATATTACCAATAATATTTGTATTAATATTATAATATTAGTAATAATATAAATAATTAGTAATTAATATTATGTAATATTAAATATTGCAGTGCAGAATAAGGACGCACACCCAGAAATTTGCTCCTACTGAGAAATGGATTGTATAAAAGCTGTTAACGGTGCCAAGATTGACCAGATTGAGGAGGGGTAAGAGACTACCCCAATTTAAACCTGTTTTTTCTTTATGGAGAGAAAATACTGAAAATACATTTCAACTGCAGGCATTTATAAAATAACTTGTGTATAACCTAAACAAGCATAAAACATCTTAACATTGAAAAACATGGCCTAAATTACCCAAACAGTAAAGGAAGATAAACCAGCATGCCAGATCTGGACTACATGTTAGGACCCACTGGGGATGCCACACCCATCCCAAGACTAATCAGGGAAGATGCCAACACTATAGCACTAATTATAATTAATTTACAAACCCACTCAAATTGTAAGTGATAAATTAAAGTTCTGGTAGTGCATATTGCCCTGACCTGGGATCATACAGACGTAATTGGTGGGGTCTGAAGACGGGGCGACTGGTCAGGAAATCAGCAACGACTCCTTCCTGCCCCGGTATAAACTGTAGTCCTGTTGAGGACACACTTGTGCCCCTTCCAGTGTCCTGTGCCCTGTGGGATCTGCTCCAGATGTAACTACAACCCTGACCGGAAAAACAGGGTTAAAACATGAACAAATTATAAGTAGCCACACGGTCACATGACTGTTTCTTCTCCTCGTTTCACTGTCCTATTGCTGGGTTATTTTTTTCACCCTATTTATACAAGAGCTCTAATTCAGTCACGTTCTGCCCATGAAAACAAATATCCTTATAAAGGTCCACTAGGGGCCAGTGAATCTCCCAGTGTTAGCACAGATTCCCTTTCTACAAATAAATAGTCATTGTGTGGTGAAGCTCTAAATGTTGCATTTGTTTTGGTGGCTAATCTTAGTTCCCCTTCAGCAAGGCTCTAGGGTTCTATCTATTAAGGCTATTGATGGTATAGCTTTTCTGGAGGATTTGACACAGAGCTGTAACTGAGGATGGGCAAAAAGCATTTTTTTTATTCACAAAAAACAGCAGATGCCGTTGCATATGGATGATTCGGCTATAAAAATATGCGGAGTGTGCAACAGGATTCGTTGATTGAGAAGAGGTGGTACAGTGCAGTGACTGTCTCATTCAATGTGTGGATCAAAAAGCAGATGTAAATGATTTGCCAAAAGGAGTGATTGAATTTGGGTTCCTAGTTCAGAATAAACAAGCTCAGGCGTGCACGTACCCTGGAAGTTTTTTAATCTGATTTCGTCCTGTTTTTTTTAATACTGCATAAGAAAATCCTTGTAATTTCTGGTTGTTTTCTAACACACCAACTAATTCAGTATGGGTATTATACCATTGCTAAACCAATGGTATTTGTATTATTTAACCTTGGTCCCTGCAAAGGTCAAGTTCATTTAGATTATCACCAAAGCTGAACGCATGTGAATTTGCCCTCTAACTGCTCAAGAACATGAGGGCCCTGAGAAGGCTGATTCACAGAGCGTAATTCTATCAGCCTTCCTTTATCTTAGCCCAGCTCTCAGGAGATGACGGCAATTAGGAGAAATGGTGCTGTTGGGGATCTGGGTGTGGATGATTATCTGTCACATGTGAAGAAATGTCGCATCAGGAGGACAGTCTGGGTCTGCTCCTAATCACTCAGGCGTCTGTGCAGGAATAAAAGGGTTTTTCAAGGTGATCAGAGCAAAAATCCTTTCCCAAAAAAAAAATTTGTTTCGTCACCTGCAATCTTTAAACTGTGCGTCTGATGTTGAATGTCAAAGCAGCAAATGAAAATGACAGCTCCTTAGGTTATACTAATCATGAGCGGATTTCGATTAAATCATGAAAGAAGTTCCATTAATCATCAAAGCAATGCTGTTAAGCAAATGTTGAGTCAGAGGTACGGATTAACATTCCGCTAGCTAACGGTGATCACCGTTACATAAAAAATTGCTGAAACAACGCGGAGGGGTGTAGAGAAAAAGTGTGTGCTCATTTGAAAGTTTGGGTTTGAGTACTTTGACTCGAATATTAGATGTCTTGTCTTGACTACAACATTAATTTCTAATAAACTTCATCTCAGAAAGACTCTTTGGACTTGACTGGACCTTACTGTGAGACTAAGACAAGACCTTTGTCTCACATTTTCAGAAACCCTGGGTTCGAGTTCTGTTCCCCAGTGATCCTGAATTCAATTAAATGAATATAGAAAATGAATGAATGTGAGATAATGTGTGGGTTAATTATCTGGCTCAAGGACCCCACCAGTGGTAGTTTGGCAAAGGTGGGGTATAAATCGTGGTCCTTCTGGGCCAGTTCCTTAGTTAGAACCACCACAGTCCTAACATTAATTGTTTAACTGGCTCAGAAATATGTTCTATGTTAGCCTGTTAACCGATTTTCATTTAGGTAAGTTTAAAAGCAAATCATTTGACCTGTGATCTCCAAGCTGTTGTGTAATGTTGTTCTGCACCCCTGTTGGCTTTCAGAACAACATGAATTTTCCTGGGTGATGGATTTAAAGAGGTTGAATTGTGCATGATTGTTGTTCGTTGCAGAAAACATTTGTGGCATAGTTGCTGCAGAACTGATGCATGCACAGTCTTGCTCAAGCAGACTTCTATTGCCTTATTCTAGAGACGCTCAGCATGGATCGCATCCAAGTGCAGTGGTGAAGAAATCATGAAATCTGCCACATTTCTAAAACCATTTGGTGCTACATGCCTTGTGGCATTGTGTGTTGTCACGCTTAAGGTATTCATCCTGGTCAGCAGTGACGCTCAGATACATCATGCCTGTCGAGCGTGAAAAGCCCAAGACAAACCACTGAAGACATGATAAAGCAACACGCACACATCTAATCTAAACCATTCAGTGCTACACACAGGCATGTACACTGTTTATATACCTGCTGTGCTGTACTGTGCAAAAGTCTTAGTCCACCATTAGATTTGTTGTTTTTATAATGGTATAATGACTATACTGTATATAATTATTTCTTTACTACAACCGTGGGCCTTCATAGCCGCCTCACAGCAAGAAGGTCCTGGGTTTGATCCCAGCGTGGAGCGGCCTGTGTCCTTTCTGTGTGGAGTCAGCGTGGGTTTACTCCGGGTACTCAGGTTTCCTCCCACAGTCCAAACACGTGTTAGATTAATTGATTACTCTAAATTGACATTGACTTGTGTGTGCATATATGGCTAGTTCTGATATAACCTTGAGTGTGTCATTGAAATGGTCACTGATGCCGATGAAGACGTTAAATAAACCAAATAAACAAACATTACTACAACCAGAAAAAACAGGAAACTTGCAACAAACAATTTTTTAAAAATCTGAATAACAGATTCTATAGGCTACAGTGGCAACTGTGAGCTCCCCTTACATGAGCAATAACATGGATGCCAAAAATGTCCTATCTCCATTCTGAAAAAGCTTTATCAGGAATGATCTTTTGGCAGGGTAGCAGCGAAGAAACAGGGTGAAAAGGCAAAGATATATTAAAGCTCACAAAGATGATCATTATCAGAGATAATGTATTTATCATAAACAGAGTATCATTGTTGTGTAACAAATTCACAAAAATTGTCAAATTGTTCACAATATCTTATATATTGACTTTATATATTGATATTGCACAGTCCTGCACATGTTCTGATATCTTTTAAACATGAATGTATTTACGTTTGCTGTACAGTTTCAGTTTCTTATCAGTTACAAAACTGTGGTGTGTTCAGATTTTAGAAACGGTAGCTCTTGAAAGTTGAAAGAATTCTCTCATGGATTGGCGCTTAGTCTGGAGCTATACCTATGCCAGTGTCTAGTTAGGCTCCAATCCTTCTCTTATGACCCTGGCCAGGATCCTCTTGCTTTGACAAAATGTTGGTCAGGTGGCACAGTGACTTGAGGCATGACGCAATTGGATCTGAAGGAGTGACTGCTCATCCTGAGGATCATACCTTGGTGACATAACAAAGAGACTCTCCAGCTCTGTGATAGACTGGTGTTCTTGGGAATGGATGCCAGATCCTCTATCACCCTGATCACAAACATACTGATTTAAAAAAAAAACCTTATTGTAATTCAAGCAGAAGTGTCTGTATGTTTACAACTAAAAATACAAATTATTTCCTATGATCATGTAGACCAATCTCTAAACGAGTGATAAAGGTCTACAAATGCACTTGACTGGAATGTTTTAAAAAAAAGTATACGCACCAAAATGTGAGGCAGGAACTGAAAAATTTTGACATTTTGCCTTGAACCCTTATATTATTGCATTTTGTATCATGCAGTTCTGTTTCACATTGAAGCATACTGGCTGTTGCTCAAATTTCCCACCAGCTACGCGCAGCTGCACCCCCTGTCAGGCGTCGGGTGCCTCTCCTCACACTGTAATTGAAGCCTAATGGAAAATCCTCAGATGCACTGAAATTGTGCTCTCGCTCTCACCTCAGCATTTCCAATGTGGTGGAAAACATTGGTATTTCTCATCCTATGAGCATTGCATATCAGTACTGACACGAGCAGAAGGCCCTGTCGGATGCCTTTTGACCCCTCTTGGGAGAGCACGGCCACACCTCAGATGTTTGGAGAGGGTTTCCTCATAATAAATGCAGAAGCTAAACAGTGGATGCAAAAGACTTCTCAATATGCACAGCAACTGCAGCTATTATCCCAGCGCAGCAGGATGACTGCATAACATTTTATGGAAACTGGTTTATCACATCATCCAGGCTAAAATCGTCTCGCATAAATGTAATTCACCATTTGCTTGTGTATGCAAAAACTGTAACTCAGAGAAATCACAAGGTAAATATTTTAAAAAGGTATTCACATCATCAATGCGTTTAAAATAGCACAGTTTATCACACTATGCAAAGGAATGGGCAACATTGTTAAAATGATTATTGTTAAAATGGTTTTATTTATTGTTCTTAATGAAAGAATTTGAACACAACCTCTTAACCTTTGCACACTTAAGATTCCATTCATTCATTCATTCATTCATTCATTTTCATACCTGCTTAAACCAATTCAAGGTCATAGCTGGTAGCACATAGCAGGAACCACAGTCCCATCGCAGGGCACACACACTAAGACACTAAGAGTCCAACTGACCAAATGTCTCTAGAACACCAAAACAGAAAAAGTTGAGGTGGGTATAGCATTTCATGGATAATGCTTGGTATCAAATTTTGAATAAAATCATCTGTTGACATTACATCATTAATTAATGTATTTATTTTTACTTCAGTACTAGATCTAAATGTCTCTAATGATCTAAACTTTTTTTGGAATGTTTTGCAGGCCTGAAATGCAGAAAATGAAATGAAGTTGACCAGACAAAACATGAAATATCTTGGGGTACCTGAAAGTAACCAAGGAGGACATGTGAAGGTCATATCAATTCCACACAGACAAAACTCTGTTCAGATCAGGAATCGAATCGTGGATTTCGGGAGCTGTGAGGCAACAGTGCTAACTACCTGTAGTACCATGGTGCCATACAGGTAATAACATGAATGAAACATTGGGTCTTTGTTTTAAATCCACTATCTCCTGTTTAGGTTTAGGATAGCACAAGTTGCAGGCGTAAGTGTGCCCAGGTATAATTTTAGATCACATACTGGAATCAGAGCATACAGCAATATTTTACATATTGATATATTACGGTGATGTCCAAGTTTCCCGTTTTTGGCTGCAAACTGGACACAACGTCGCAGACATCAGAAATATCTTGTATAAAACACAACAATGAAACGCTAGTGCTAACCCTTACTGGTTACACTAAATAAAAACTCCATGTATATAAAAACATGTGATCGTGAAACTACCTTAATTCTTGCAGTCAAATGCTTGAAATTGTGAGCTTCCAGATCAATTCTAGGTGTAACACTTTGCCACAACAAATACAGGTTGATGTATAGACCAATTTGTTGACTCTGCATGGCACAATGCACATGACCTTTTATTGCTTAACTCAATTATATGCTTGAAACTAGAGGATTCAGATTGACCTTTAGGGACTGTTGAGGGCAGTCAGTCTTGTTTTTGGTAAAGTGCAACTACCTGAAAGGTTAGAATCAAGGTGGCCATATTCAGTTTGTTCACAAAGTCAACAATGTGGACACGCTATCTCATTGTGTGTTTGGCTATGAATTAAAATCCGTTCCACTTCTAATTTGAGCAGAAAATCAAGAATACATTCATTCGGTCTCCTTATAGACCATCACAGGCACTAGAATGAATCCAGCTCGGTAGCTTTCAATATCATGTCACATCATAAGATGCCACTGTCATAGATGGGATCCAACTTTTTCAACCTTGCCATCCTAGAATTGCCCTGGTCAACCAGGAAAATGCCTGAGAAACAAAAGCTCATCCCCAAGACTGAAGCCACACAACTTGACAGAGAGGACTGTCAAAAGTTTAAAGAGTGTAGCGCATAATAATTGTTCATGCCTGGCCATAGCATTCAATACAGACCGTGTAAATGATTCTAAAAACAATGTCAGCATACAAAGTGTCCATTAATAGCTTCATGAATTGAGTTTTGCCCATACAGCTTCATGATGGCGAGCATCAACTGAGAGGTTTAAAACACATCTCTGAAAGAAAGCGACCTAAAAGCACTGAAGCAGGTTTCAAGCTTAATGTGATAGGAACAATAGTCTTTAGCTGTTTGGATGGTATAAGCACAGCTTCCTAAATCCACTGAGGGGAAATCTTAATCCCATAGAATTCAATAACATTGCGTAGAACTGTAATGAGTTCCACGGTTTTGAAACCACAATTTAATCAAGCATGGATATTGTGTGTCCACATACTTTTGACCATGAAGGATAGCATGTATTAACCTTTTGGGGTTTGGAAAAGTGTGTGTGAACGTAGTCCATTTATTTTAAACCACTGCTGTTTGCGTTACGCCTTTGTCAGTGTAGAATTCGGGGATTTGGGGATTTAGAGCTCTTCCTCGTCGGTTAATCCATCTGTCTGGTGAAAAACAGAGTGACAATACTTTTTTCTGTTTGGTAGGTTTCGTTTCCTACTGTGCAAGCCATTGAGAAAACAAACATTTTCTGAGGAACACATTTTGTGTGGAAATTGCTATGAAAATCTTTTATTCATTTGACAGAAATACAGATATGAAAGCTGTATGTTAGTGTGGTTAAATGAATGATGGATTGGGGGAATGATGGATTTTTTTTGGCCACTTTGGTTGGCATTTTATCTATGTTGTATAACAAAACGCCTTTTAGCAGCGTATGGTGCACATCCTGTGTGTGGGCTAGATCAGGTTTTGTTCACTTATGCACTTTTTAGCTTGCCAGTTAAGAGTGACTGAATGAAAACTACAAATCTACATTTGGTATATTTTGTAGTGTGATTTGTGTGGTTGTCTGCCTTTGTTGTTGTCGGCTGTGCTAAACAACAGAAGTGAACGAACGTTCTTACTGTGAAAGTCTAAAATTAATCAGAATTTATCAGTGTTTTTATTGTTCTATTGCATTTCTTGATGAAAATTGGATAAGCAATTCCGCATGCAGCGAATCTATTTTCTGTATGAAGAAGCACCTGATAAATAAAGCTGATACTGCTGGGACTTTCTCTATTTATTTGTGACTCGCAAGGTTACATCTAATAGGGTGCTTTTTCACATACATCCTACTCTGCATGGTTTTGTAACCCCTTGTTCTTGGCATTCTTAAAATTCGACCTTGCAAATACAAAGCAGGTCCCTGATAATGCTCCTGGCTGTTACTGTAGTCAATTACCCAGCAGTATTGCATATGTATATTTGTATGGCTCAACCACTCAGTCTATGTCTATAAGGATGCACATGCGATTCTTTGACCAAATAGATTCGCCACACTTCATCTCCAGGCTGGAATTTATATATGCGGTCTGACCACCTATTGTTCCTTGCAAGGTGACTCCGGGGAGCTACCTCATGATTTATTCAAAGGGAGCTGCAAGGAACATTTTCAAGTGGAAGTACCAGTCGCACGCTTATAAAAACAGTCCTGACATGCTGGTATAATTTCCTGTCACATTCCCTGGTCGTACTTCAGCCGAACTTTTGTCACACTGATTTTGTCACATTTGCATTTAACATGTGTGACATTTTCATAGCATTAGTGACTCCAGGTTAGCAAATGTATACCATTTGACTGTATATTTAAGCCATTATAGGCTTTTAATATAAAATTAGATCCATGCAGTACAGTGTATATCGCTGGGGTGTCCCACATCACAATAGCAAAGGGTCAGTCTCTCGTTCCAAAAATTATGATTCAACACATAGTATTTCAAATATGAAAGAAAGAACAGAACAATTCATATCTATTTAACTACAAATTTTATTTTAATACAACAAGTAGAAAAAGTGTTAAAAGAGTAGCGCAACTTTAAAACATTAATGCGCTATACTGATACACCTGTAAAACATGTCAAGTAACTTCTGTCAGTATTTCTAGTATTTCTTCAGTATTTTCAGTATTTTATTTCTAAACAGAAGAGACAGCCCACCAGAGATTAATGGAAGGGGCGGTGTTGCACCTTTGACTGCGTTTAAAACATTAGGTCTGGTTTGACGGCAGCAGTTGTGACATTCAAGATGTCATGTAAGTGGTAATCAGTTAGTCTGGACCTCAAGCAGTTTTTTGTTTAAGCAGTTAACAAAATGCTGCTACCATCAGATGAAAGGAAAGATTGCAATATGATTGCTGGTATGAATGGATCAGACACAGCGGCTGTTTTTAAAACACCTAGTCTATAGTTAATAGTCTACCTACCAAAAATGACAAGCCAACAGCATCCCATGAGCACTGATGAGGGATTAGAGGAAGACTAACACACACTGTACTGTTCACATCTACAAGGTTTTGCAATAGGGTTGACGTGTCCACAGTGAGTGAACACAGCATTTAAAACTCCAGCAGCACTGCTGTGCCTAATCCACGTGTACAAGTAATACAGACACTAACACACCACCACATTAGTATGTCTACAGTGCTGATAATGATCCACCACCCAAACAGTACCTGATTTGCAGTGGTCCTGTATAAAGATTTTACCCTGTTTTTAGTTTACAGTTAAAGACTATCGCTCTTTCAAGGCAATTTGTTAGTTTCCTCCAGTGTTCCCAGCCACAGGAAAGTGTCAATCTGATATCTTTGGCTCAACTCAGCACTTAGTGCTGATGAATTTGACTTACTGCAGTGTCAGTGTCATGCCAAAGTCACTGTGACACTGGCATGGGCAGGACGGCAGATAATGGGTAGGCTAACTTTGAAAAATATTACTAATATAGGTACAGCATGCTCAAATATTTAAGTGTTTAAGAATTTGCTCATCTTATTCATATTTATTAATCATCATATTTTGACATGCTTGTCTAAAATTTACCGGAGTTGCCTGCTTGAATTCCATCCCTGTACCATCATTACAGCTATCATCTCTTCTATCATCATCTATCATCTCACAGGGTGCCGTAATGTAAATAAATAGACGTGAATAAGAGCTAGAGGACATCATGAAATAATCATCTCTTTCCAAATAATCTATAAAGATGCCTTAAAGCACTATAGAAGTGCCTTTTTATAAGTGCTAATGAATCCTTTATATGGACATTTAGCTTTTCAGAGCTGCACCCACTATCCAAGCTGAGGGCATGTATAATACCAGCTTTTCGTTTGTCTTCAAGTCTGTTTCACAACTCAGCTAAATATTGCTTCTTCCTAAAAGCATATTAGTCAAGGAATCGAGAGATTTAGGGAGCTGCCATGGGGAGAATATCTCCCGCTGTATGCGCCTCACAAGTGCTTGATTCATGGGGCGCAAGACGCAGATGAGCTCTTCGCAGAGGGATAGAAAGGGGGAGATTAATCTGGCAATCCCTAGGAAAGACCAAAGAAGGAAGGGTATTTCACTAAAACCAATCAATCTAATTCAAGGAGCTGCTGTAAGGTGATAAATCTTGTTCCCACCGTGAAACAATGTCCCGGTTTAATTGGGAGTGTGGCATGCGGTGAATGTGAATATGCTCAGCTCGAAAACTACAGATGTTCAAAGAGCAGCGAGGTGGCTTTTTACGGAACTGTCTCATGGCCTTTTAGTCTTGTTGTGAGGACAGGCCACAGTCTCAGCAGTCTTATTTATTTGGGAATGCCAAACGGCAAAGTAAAAGCCCAGATACCGTAACTCCACCTGTCCAATTGCAGTAGTTATCAGGTTATCCCTAATTGCAGCCCACATCAAGGACTTTGTTACACAGCATATGTACTGTGGCAACTGAGATTTATTTCTGATAAAACTAAACAGAAGACTGAATTGGTGTAAACTGAATTAGCAGAGAAAGCCATTTTCTTATTAGATCAGAAACTGGAGTATGTGACAACAGCTTTTGGTCAGGGCAAGCTGAACCATCCTGCCAGGAATCAAGATTTCAAAAATGTAAAGCATTGGGTTGATCTTTGAAACTGCCTTCAGCTCCAATTGTTGAGCTAGTTGATTAGTGTAGGATTCTTTTATTAATATAGTGTAGGATTATTCTGTTGTTGCTCAATTCTTTTTAAACTCATTTTCTAAAGAGCCATGGATAATTAGAATATTTTTAAAACAATTTCTAATTTGTAGGTATTTAAATGAACTAATTTTAAAGAGGGTTTATCTTATGTAAAGTCTAACGTACACTTAATGTAATTAACATTTATGGCATTTAGCATATGCCCTTATCCAGAGCAAATTGATACAGTCGTACAGTTCACGCAATGGTGGGTTAAAGCTTTTGCTTAAGAACCCAATTGTGGCAGTTTGGCAGAGGTGGGATTTGAACCCTGGACCATCAGAGTCAAGTCCCAAGCTAAGAGTCCAATTGTAATGTAAAATCTAAAGTAACTAGAACAGATATTGAGGTAAAATTGGACAGTGGTAGCCTAGTAGTTAAGATACTGGATTATGGACCAGAATACCCAAGGTTCAAATCCCACCCAAAGTTGTAACTGTTGACTGCATGACCCTTGGTTAGTTGTTAGTTGATAAGGGCGTCAGCTGAATGATAGAAGCAGTAAAGGAAATTAGACAGAATCCGTTTCTGCCTTTAAGGAGAAAATACATTTTAAGAAATTGTAATGAGTGACACCCAGATATTTTAACTTGTGGGAAATAGTTGAAGACGAGAATTCCCAACAATTACTCAATTCCCTTTATAGCCAGATAAGGCCCTAAACCAAAACGTTCGAGGATTTGAAACACAACTGCATGTACACCATATCGCCTTTTTCAACACCATTAACCTGTGGGTCATTACTCCTGTCCGTGTGCAAACTCTCCATTGTGATTGGAAAAATGAGAGAACGAGGACAGCCCTGAGTGTAGATCATTTGTGTTCACATACGCATGGGGAAATGTATATAACAATTTAATCCATGAAATCCATTTCTCACCAAATCCAAATTTATGCAGTGTGTAGAAAAGATAGGGCTGCTCGACCCTATAAATAGCCTTCTCACCATCAAGTGGGAACAAATTTTAGGAGGGCAGAAGTCAGAACTAGACATAATGCTCATTGCCCTTCTGACACTGAAGTCAGCCTTTGATAAAACCACATTGGTCTGAATGGATTATGGCAGAAAGTTTGATCTCTAGTTGTCAGGCTACGATTCTAACCACTCTTCAGTATTTAGACGAGTGATTGACATGCTTTCTTACCCCCATGAGGTAAGCAGATGTGGCTTAAGTAAAAGTACTACCAATCGATTTCTACACTAATTTGCAAAACACTTAAGTAAACATTGAAGTATGGCTTATACTGTATAGTTTACTCAAGTAGAAGTATAAGAGTGAGTATAAGTGTGTGTTATTAAATGTGTCAATCCATTCTGAATGAAAGACCGAAAAGGTGCTTTATTCTCCCTACTTGCTTGACAGACAGTCTCTCATTTGAGCATTTACTGTAATAGTGAATATGCTTTAAACAGTCAAGCTGATGATCAAATTTAGGCAAATAAGAAACATATACAAAATGGGCACAACCTCCATTTTAAGATGCCTGCCTATTGTTTAAGAATTGTCAGTACTCTGCTTCGTTTTAGTGTTCATAGTTTGGACCAGTTGCCTTCCTTGACTGTAGCTATACCTTTGCCTAAATGTGCCTTTCTGCCAAGGGGATATAATATTGTTCAGGCTTGTTCACCTGCCCATACAGGGTCAAGCGTACGGCCAAGTTCTATGAATTTTAAATGGGGAACGTGTTTGTACAGAGAAAACGGCATCGTTTAGATACTGGAATTTTATTTTCTCTGATAGATGCAGCACCTGGTTCCTTAGAAAAGAGACAGGTGGACCTTGTGTCCATGGCACCAGAACATTTTTGGTAATATATTGCCTGGCAGCATTTCAAACCATTTATCTTATCTAAACAAAGCTGCAATGCTGATGAGTTCTCAGTCACTATGTTCAAATAAAGCATAAAAAGCAGCTAAAACAAATTTGGTTAAATATGATGTAAAACTTAATTCAAGTTGACTGAAAACAATTTAATTTAATAGATTCCAATATCTTTTATTTAACAGAAGGTACACTTTATTAAACACAGGCTATATTCATTATTTATCCCCATGTTCAGTGTTCATCATTTATCATTCATACCACATAATCACCACTAACATGAGAAAGGTGGTCATACATACAAATGAAGATATCTGATATTCGTTCATAGAAAAGGCAGTGGAAAAGCCCTTGATTTAAACAACTTGGACATTCGAGATCAAAATAGATAAATGCTTCTTGCTTCAGCTAGTTCCATGTTATTCATGTTTGTAATAGAATCATTTGTGCTATATTTATGTGGCTAAAGAGGAGGATCTAAACATGACGGTAAATGAAGGCATGTCAGTCTTTACAAAATATGTAGATTTAATCAAAGTGCTTCTGAATGTATTGATTTCATAATATGTTTTAGGTAAACAGCATTTCAAACTGGATCTTTTACTCAATTCCGGTGTTATCGGCCATCATGAAATGTAAGAAGACAGTTCTCCAACTTCATGTTTGTTTGTTTTTTGTAATCCAAACTGTGGACAAGCATGTTTCTTTTTAAAAGCTGAGTTCGAAGATTTTGCACAGAACAGCCTGTTCACAGTTTCTAAAAGCTACTGTCAGATAAACATTTTCTCTCTGGGTAGTCATTTACAGTTCCTGGTGCATTGTGCTTGCATGACAGCTCTACCAGGGTCTAAAGACTAAGGTCAGCCTCTGTGTGCTGTGGTGAATATGGATTGTTCCTGCATCTCTCGTGTATTCTGTACAAACAAACAATGGGGGACAAAAGACAAACTTAGAAGATAAGGTCAGCTGATTGTGTCATGCATTCACTCACCAACAGTGAAAAGTGTATCATCTGGAAAGCTCCATAAAATAAGAACCAGCTTGCCTTCTGGAACGCAAAGCACAGTAATACTACATACTAAAAGATTTTTTTTCTAATCAGCTTTACAAATATTTCTGTTCTGTACTGTATGCTTTTAGAATGTATTTGGCTTAATTTGGTTCAATTTGGCTCCAAAACTTGCAGGCAATTTCATTCTGGGATAGAGAAAAAAGATAGAACACTGACATTTTTTTCTGGAATCCACCAAATTACGATTTATCTCTCACACCCCAGGGTCACTTACATCAAAGTGTGCATTTCTTCTTTACCTGTGTCCAGTGGTAGTGTTCTTTAGTCATTTCTTTTTGATGCTTGAGATTTCATACACTTCCATGGCTATCAATAAAGGTCCCAGTTCTTGCTTCTGGAGAGTTTGGAACTCTGTAGTGTAAAATGCAGGCTAGATTATTTTAGCTTACCACATGCTACATGAGCACTCAGTGAGCCTGTGTGGTGTACTGCATTACAACCAAGCCGTTGTTAAGGATTTCCATATCATATTAAGAAGTCTTACGGTTGAACAGGGGTGCTCAAGCAGACAAGTGTGACCAGTTTGTCTTTCATGGCTATACACGTACGTTTCTGAAAATGCATGCATCAAAAATAGTTAACCCCCCTAATAAATCAGGAATATAACAAACCTGAAATATGGGACCATTGTAGGATGTTTAGTCGTTTACTTTGTATTCCTAGTCTAATATCACAGTTAAATCACCTCTGCTTTAAGCTATTTTGTGACGTGAATAAAAAAATCACTGGAATAATTACATTCAGCAGCGGATGTATTCCAGTCCTGTCCTGTCCTGCCACAAGTCTTAGAGTCATAGTGGAGAATTTTAAATATTTTATTCTGGATAAGAGCTAAATGACCCAGGGCAGTCTTAAGACGTTCCTTTCACTCACTTGAAGTCTGACTTATAATGGCTCTCTAAGTGGCCTCATGCTCCCTAAGCACCCATCAGCCCATTAGTGTGGTACTGCATCTGAATTTTTTTTATGTGCTTAGCAAGTAAAACGTCATTATTAACTGTCTTTCAGGAAAATGTATTCATCAGTGTTTTTTCTTGCTGTTTATTTATTCCAGCAGGTGCTTTAGAATATAAAACAGCAGTTTTAAATTGAAATTGAAATTTTCTAAATGTTTTATTGATCACCAAGCAGTTTATAAAAAAAACTATCCACGCTGGTATAATGAGAAGAATATTTAACCTTACTAAAATGTTTGGGCAACCCTGGATTTATAACCTTTAGTTGATTTTATTGAGTAAACTAAATTAATATATGCTTTGTCTGACAGAAGTATGACACATTTCTGAAAGTTTTACTCCATGGATAAAACTTTCCAGAGGATCTACTAGGGTCTTTTTGTAATGTCTCAGGACCTGACTCTTCCTTCAGTGCAATTGTCAGAATTATGTGAAATTTTCCATTTGGATTTGATGTCTTTTTAATTGGTAAATCAACAAAATATGTAATTTTACACTGGATGTCAAGTTTTTACATCCAGTGTTATATTACACTAACTTTATTAATACTTGAATTTAAACTTTATTAAGACAGTGTGTCCCTTCTTATGCAAGGGAATGTTGCAAGTCATTTGCATCTCACTAGCCTTGCTGCATGGTTCATTTCACTACCCACCTGAAAATGATTGTGGATTTCAGCATGCAACAACTGGGACATAAACTAGCAAAGCAAGTTAATTACACAAGTGTTAAAAAACAACCTGGGGAAACTGTGGTCTATGAATAGTCATTTTGAAAGGAGGTAAACAAAGTAAAGCTACAAGTACAGTGTCAAATGAAATGCTTTCATAAGATCTATGTGCAGTTTCTCAGAATAGAAAATGCCCTCTCAAACCAAGAATGCTTGATAACATTATGACAAAACCACTTAGTGACTAAATCACTAAAAAAAATTCATTTAAAAAAAGGAATCAGCCCGGCAACCACCCAGCATGTTAATCAGTTGTCTAGACTCCTGCTAAACAGCCTGTGGTGACAGTGAAAGAACAAGACTCTGAGTCCACGTAGAAGAAACCTTGAGAGAAACCAGATGCAAACCTGGAGCTTAAATAGGGAGTGCATCGTCCTCGAGGGTGAGACTGGATTAAATTAATTTAATCATTAAATTGTCATTACTGACTAGACATTTGTTGTAGCCCTCCATTCATTAACCCTGTGCAGTGAAGGATGGTGGAAATATAAAATGGAATGTTTTAAATGGATCATATCTCTAGGTGCTAACAAGCACTCACACAGACGTTTCTAAATGTTTACAAAATAAACAGAGTACTAGACATAACATTACACAAACCTGTGAAAGCTGGACAAGCACCAATCCTGATTTGTACTCCACCTTTGAATGGGTTTCTCCATCTGTTAGTGCTGCTCCAGCCCCTTTCAGAAAGGACTCTAGGATTTTGTTTTACTGGCAGGAGGAAATTGAACTTTTCTTCTCCCTTAAGGCCCTTTGAGCCATTTGACCATGGGCCCAGGAGCTTAAGCCTATATCAGCTCTTGCATTAAAAGGCAAGGCATAAATGTTAAATGTTAGATGAGGGAGAGCTCACTTCATAGAGGTGAAGGGCCAATGAAAAACTTGCTTGTAAGCCACTTCTTAAAACATACAATGTAGTATCTTGTCAGAATTACGGATTCGTTTTCTTTTTAATTAATTTTTATTGTTATTCATTCATTCATCAAATCAAATATGCAAATCCAGACAGCCCAACACCATAGTTACCTGGGTTTGAATCCCAGCAATGCCTTTCAGACATGATGAACATCATGCAGGCATATTATTGGCTGTGTCATCAGAAGGGGCGTTCCAGGATAGGCTCAAAATCCATCATATTAATGACCAGTATAAAGCAGGGGTAAACATTAAGATGATCATATAATATAATAATAATAATAATAATAATAATAATAATGAAATGGCTGTGATGCAGTGGTAAGCACTGTCACATCCATAGTTCCCTGACACAATTCCTGTTCTGGACTTTGCATGTTCTCCCTGTTCTCCCTGGGTTTCCTCCTGTTGCTCTGGTTTCCTCCGAAACTGCAAAGGCAGGCGTAGGTTAATTGATACGTCAAAAGTGTCCCAGTCAGTGCTACCTGTGCCAGTGGCTATGAATGAATGAGTGATTAATATGGAAATATTGTCTGTAAGTAAATTCAAGCATGATCATTCTAACATCTCAGCACCATCGCTCTATTTGCACCTTTTCCAAAGCGTGTTCAGTTATCCATAATGCTATGGACTCTGTATTTATGAGGCAATCTCACTGAATTTATTTTGACGCGAGTCAATCAATGTGAAATTTCTTTTGCTTTGTCGTGTGCTGTATTCCTAATGAATAAATGTGCTCCGAGGTGTGGCGAATCATCTATTTTCAGCTTCAGCGCCGCGGTGTAGCGCTCAAGGACATGATGTCCACTCCTATCTAGCTAGAGCCGATGTAACTGACGGAGAAAGAAAGCAGCTCTTCGCCTGCTGAATATTAACAAAGCTATGTGTGCAGGCCAAAAACTATTTGGATTTTCTTGCTGTACGACTTGATTTAGTTTGACGTGACTTAAATGAAAAGGACGTTTGACACGGCACAGGTTTTCCAAAACCAACACCAACATGAGGTTTGCCAAACTCAGGGAAATCAGCAGTGGTAAATCCACAGGTTGGAACAGTTTGATATTAGAGTGATGGCCAATTTGAAACTGAGGATGTTTCCTTTCAAAACGACGAGCAGAGGAAAAAGCTGGCGGTTTTCCATGCACTAGGTAGATCCTCAGCGTGCAGTTTGACAGAATGTCAGAACCTCCCTTCAGCTCTTCAACAGCAGCTGCTATGAATGAGACCTGGGGCTACTGAGACTCAGACAATGACTTTGTCCGCTGGTGGGGGCAGCCAAGGCGTGAGGAGCATCACAAGCTGGCTGATGGCCACACAGAAAATCTGCATTAAAGATATCCAGCTCGTTTTAATCCCTTAAGTATTTTCTATTTGTAAATATGTATAGAGGATTGTTTTATTCCTTCCTTCCTCAAACTCGTAGACAATCAACAAGAAAACATGCAACTCATTTAGCTACTTACCTGTAAACTAATTACACTTCTAATAAGCGTTTATTTTCTGAGTTGCTTAGGATAGTGTTCATGGAAATGGCTTACCACACACACAGATTGACAAAATACTTTTTCATATTTTCCAAGCTGCAATCTTCTACTGTGCTTAAAGGATTTGATATGTGAATATTTTTCAGTATTTTATATATATATATATCAGTGTGGATGTACTATATAATGAACAGATGGACTAAGGATTATCCATTCATTCACCGGCCACTTTATTATATACCCAGCAACTCCGTGCATTTAGTCATGAAAACATGATCAAGACGACCTGGGATTTTAACTCATAACCATCTCTAGGGTTTACAGAGAATGATCCAAAAAAAGAGGAAATATCCAGTGAGGGCAGCTCTCTGGCTGAAATAGAATAGAGTATCAGTCCAATAGACCATCTCTGGGATGTGGTGGAGTGAGAGATTCTCATTATCATTGTGCAGCTGACAAATCTGCAGCTACAGTGTGATTCCAGCATGTCAGTATGAACCAAAATCTCTGAAGAAATGATTCCAGCACTTTGCTGAATCTATGCTACAAAGAATTAAGGCGGATAAGATAAGATAAGATAAAATAAGATAAGATAAGATAAGATAACCCGCTTGTGGATCTGGGGCCTACCCCAGGCAAATGCTAAGACTGGATGGGGTGCCGGGTACCGGGCTCAGGAGCTCGCTGTAATTGGGCAAGTGAACAGAT
>JAYJMA010031395.1:0-11684 GCA_036873895.1 Parotocinclus cabessadecuia | reverse complement strand
TGGTACAAGCCTAAACTAAAGAGGGGTGATCTCTCTGCGCTCCCTCAGACGGCACTCCATCAAGAACCGTCAATAGCTTATAGGAGCACATGGGTAAGGGATTACTTTATCGAACCTACAGAGTTACATTCACAAATACCACTTAAAACTTTACCGTACCAAAAAACAGAGCCTCGTGTGAATTATGCTGTTTGGCTCCAGACCCCCTGCTACAACAGAGGATTGGTTCAGGCTGTGCCTGAAAACAGAGCGGCTGGGAGACCATGCTTACACCTGCGTCCTGTGTTCACTCGGGACATGGGCCCTGTCCCGTGCCACCCTGGGGCAGCAGCTATGACATAGAATAAGAGTTTTTGATTAACAACGTGTTCATGAACGCATTCAATCACGAGCGGTAACAGAGCTGAGCTTGTGCACGTCCATCAAATCTTGTTCAGCTCGGCGCTGGACACGCCAGCTTTCCAGTCGCTCAGGACATGGACTTTGCAAACACCCAGTGGGATTAATGGAGAAGTTTATTTATCTTAGAGTGCATGGAGATTGTCCCATCGAGGCAGCAAACAGTCTGCCCGGTTGGAGAAACCCTTCAGTCTGTTCAGCCTCAGCGTGACGCGGTGATGTCATGCTTAGCTTCATAAACGTAGACGAGCCAGTCTCGTATTTCTGGCCACACAAGCCGAAGAGCGTGAAGAATGAAAGCACGATGCGGCGGCACAGGGACGTAAATGAATCAACCCCGCTCAAATAAAAAGTCGAATATGAAATGTTGAGGCACGATACTCAACCCGTAAAGCTCTGAACATGCGTGTGGACCCTGCAGACCCTGCCTGTAGTTCTGTATCAACTGCTACAACTTTCATCTTCATTCAAGCACAGTCCAGGAAGCTGAATCGTATGTGGGCTCGAGTGCTGGATCTTCTTTAACAGCGGTATTTATAGTACACAAGCTGGAGCCAAGGGTGTAGGAGTGAGTTAGATTTTGGAGGAGGAGACATTTGCTACTACAAATCAAAGCCCACAAGTCCTCCCACTGAGAACCGATTTTTAATATCTTTTTTTTTTTTACTTATTTTATTACTAATTTAAACATTATTATTGATTTGAAATTTGAATATTTACTTAATTTTACTATGACTTTAAACTACTTTTAAGTATTTACTTAATTAACATCTAGGCCGCCCATTGAGGTCGGGTCCCCTGCTGAGTCTTGGTTCGTCCCAAGGTTTCTTTCTTCTACATTCATTTTCCTTGCCACTGTCGCCCTATGCTTCCTCAATTTGGGATTGGTTTTTTGAGATCTTATAAGATCGTAAAGCTGCTTTGAGACAACGCTCCGCTGTAAAAAGCGCTATAGAAATACATTTGACTTTGACTTTGACACGGTCCACTAAAACCATCCCAATCCGCTGTCCAAGCCCCCCTCATGGGTGTTCCAAACATCACATGGAGTGTGTAAGGCTTTGTCAAAATACAACTTGCACACGTTAAATAAAATTCAACTACAGCTCATGGAGAAAATCTTGATTTCAGCTCCAAGAAGCCTGAGTTTAGCCTTAAATAACAAAGCCGTTCAACAAATATCTAGACCTACTAGGCCCAAATTAAGCAGCAGTGGCAGGGGAAAACTCCCCAAATCTGAGAAGGAAGAAATTCTTGGGAGGACCAAGAACCAAAGAGGCACCCGACCTCGTTGGGCAGCCTAGAACGAAACGGAATTATAGTAAACAAAAGAGGGAATCCTTTGGGATATTTGATGATTTAATGTTTCGGCGCTTATTGCGTTTAGTAGTGCTGGTTTTCTCCTCACACAGATGTGTGAACCGGCAGACCTTCATGGGGGCCACACCACTGTACCTGGCCTGTCAGGAAGGTCACCTGCACATGGTGGAGTATCTGGTGAAGGACTGTGGAGCTGACGTGAATCTTCGAGCCGGGGACGGCATGACGCCTCTGCATGCAGCCGCTCATATGGGACATTACTCGCTTGTTGTCTGGCTGGTGAGATTTTCCAAGCGCAGAATTATCACCTTCATTCATTCATTCATAATCTGTTAAAACCTTTGTTTGTTTAAGTACGGCTGTTATATTTTAATCAAGTAAAGTATAAACGTGCATCCTGCTAAATGTACATCAAGTTTAAAAAAAAGGAAAATTGTTTATTTTAAATGCCTTTTTTGCACTTTAAAAAGTTAAACACTCCACTGTTCTTTTGTGGTCACTAAGTAAAATATAAACAAGTGGTTAAAAATTGTGAACGTTGTGAGTAGTACAGTTTTTTTTTTGTGTACTAAGTATAATCTCAAATCAGAAAGAAAGTTGGGACAGTGAGGAAAATGCATACACAAAAACCTTCCTTTATACATTTTATTTATTTTATTGCAGACCGTATGAACCTTAGATTTTATCGGGGGGGGGGTCATTTGTTAATAAACAGTGCCCCAGTGCCCCCAAATATACAGCCTATTGTTATTACACCCCTGGATGGATATCATTCCGGGACTTCAGTTTCAATTTAACCTGCATTACGTTATCTTCCAATTAATCCACACTGGATCGTGGGCCAACCGGTGCCCACCTGGCAACTCTGGGCTCAAGGCCAGGAACAACCCTGGACAGGAAGACACACACACACACACACCCATGCACACAGTCATACACTAAGGGACACTTTTAGAGACACCAGTTAACCTAACAGGCACGGCTTTGAACTGTGGGAGGAAACCAGAGTACATAGAGTAAACCCACGCCGACACGGGGAGGACCCAAGACGCTCCACCCTGGGATCGAACCCAGGACCTTCTTGCTGTGAGGCAGCGGTGCCGCCCCACCGGGCCCCACCGGGCCCCACCGGGCCCCACCAGGCCCCACCGGGCCCCCCGGTTTCATTTATTTATTTATTTAGAACTATTTTTGTTACCATATCCAATGTATCAATGTAGCAGCCTTACAGAATCAGAGTCTAGTTCCCAAATGGGCAAGTCAGAGGTGACAGTAGCTAGGAATAACTAACTGAGACCTATTAGGAAGAAACCTTAACGAGGAACCTGGCTTAAATGGGGAATCCTTCCTCCTCTGAGTAAGACCGTCTGAGCTGGATTAAGCGAGTATGAAAATGTCTGAATCTGGGAATGGGAATATCAGGCCAGTTCCTAATAGAGTGCAGATCTACATCATCATGTACAAAGTCTCTCGCATTCCAGTTTGTCTCCCAGTTGCATGCCCATTCCTTAAACTGAGTCTAAAATTACTTGACCCTCTATAAATAAAATAAGAAAAGCTATAACTCCGGTCTTAATCCGGTTTTCCTTTGGTAATGCAGGTGCACGTACTAGGTGTTAGGCTTTCATTGTGACAGCTTTATGGGATTTAGCTAGATAGATTTTATTTTTTGTTTATTTAGCATTGCTCGTTCTCCACAGGCCTCCTTCACCGACGTCGACCTCTTCAGCCAGGATAACGAGGGGGCAACTGCACTGCACTTTGCCGCCAGTGGGGGGCACTGGCGCATCCTGGAGCGTCTTCTACGCACGGGCTCAAAGGTCATCAAGGATTATTGGGGCGGGACCCCTTTACACGACGCAGCAGAGAATGGCGAGATGGAGGTACAGGCCAGACGTTTGTGTAATCACGCAGCTTACAGTGATGCTCGAAAGTTTGTGAACCCCTCATGATTTTTTTTTTTTTCTCCATACGACCTAAAACAACATCCGAATTACAGACAGAACCTGAATACGATAGAAAATATTATAGTTGGTTGTTGAGGGAAATGATCTGATGTTACGTACATGTGAGTGGCAAAAGTATGTTGAACCTCTAGGATTAGCAGTCGGTTTGAGAGTGTTTTAATCCTACAAACAAGACGTTTGTGCAAGTGTAACTTGGTACGAACAAAGGGGATTTCTGAGGACCTCGGCAAAAGTTGTTGGTGCTCATCAGGCTGAAAAGGATTACTTAACCATCTCTGAAGAGTTTGGAAGTTAATTTCGCGCCGGTCGACAGCCAGGCAGATTGTGCACCACTGTTACCCTCCCCAGAAGAGCCTGACCGAGAAAGATCGTTATAAGAGCAGTGTGTGTAACAGTCTGCACGCTCACAAAGCAACCCAGGGTAACTTCTCAGCAACTGAAGACCTTTCTTGCGTTGGCTAATGTTCGGTGCATGGAGTCTGCCATGGGGAGAACAATGAACACTTTGGTGCCCGTCACATGGCCAACATGGACAATCCAGAAGGAAATGTGTTATTTGGTTTGAAATAAAAAAAGTGTCTAAAGACAGAAAGACACTAAGAATCTTATCCAGTCTGCCAAACAACATGATATTGGTAGGATCATGGTTTGTTTTTAATCTGTTTTGCTGCATCTAGGCCAGGAGAGCTTGCCACCATGGATGGACCAATGACTTCTCTATTATAAAACTGACCATGAACTGGATTTAAAACAGAACGTGGGTCATGCAGCAAGACAACGACCCTTGGCACTCAAGTCATTCCACCGTTGTAGAATTAAAGGAATGTAGAATGTAAAATTGGAAAAAAAAATATCCCCTAGTTTTTGCGAGCAGCATAGTTGCAGTTATTACGACTAATATATATATATATTATTGGTAAGTTCTTACAAGCTGTTCAAAGCATAGGTTCGTGTTTTTTTTTTTTTTATCGCTCACTTCAGAATCAGAATCAGCTTTATTTCGCCAAGTATGTTTACACACACACAAGGAATTTGGTTCCGGTTGATGGTGTCTCTCTAGTACAATATATTGGTACGTACAAATTAAAGTCTATACAATTATAACATTGTAAGTATAATGAGGTAAGTGTGCTTTTTAGTGCTAGTTTTTGTGAGTAAGGTGCAGTATGCATTCTAGTGCAACAGTGTTATTGCTGTTAGCTGTTAATGAGTGTGATGGCATGAGGAAAGAAGCTGTGTGTGTGTCTGGTGGTTTTTGCGTGCATTGTTCTGTATCTCCTGCCAGAGGGAAGAAGCTGAAATAAATCGTGTCCAGGGTGTGAGGAGTCTGTGATGATTTTCTCTGCCCGTTTTCTGGTTCTTGACGTGTACAAGTCCTGAAGGTTGGGCAGAGGAGCACCGATGATTTTTTTTTTTTTTTCTCAGCAGTTCTGATTGTTCCCTGCAGTCGGTTCCTGTCTTGTGTTGCTGAAACCAAACCAGAATGTGATAGAAGAGCACAAGACGGGTTCAGTGACCGCAGAGTAGAACTGCCTCATCAGCTCCTGTGGCAGACCGTAGTTCCTCGCTTGGCGTAGAAAGTACATCCTCTGTTGGGCCTTTCTGAGGATGGAGCTGATGTTGAGCTCCCATTTTAGGTCCTGAGAGAGGGTAGTTCCCAGGAACTTGAAGCTCTCCACAGTCATCACATGGCTGTCAGTTATAGTGAAGGGTAGCAGTGGTGAAGGGTGTCTCCTGAAGTCCACTGTCATCTCCACAGTCTTGAGTGTGTTCAGTTCCAGATTGTTCCGGCTGCACCAGAGCACCAATGCAGACTCGTCGCCGTCTTGTATGAGACCGATGACTGTTGTGTCGTCTGCAAACTTGAGGAGTTTTACTGTTGGATCATTTGATGTGCAGTCGATTGTGTAGAGGGAGAAGAGCTCAAATGTATTTTAGCTGCACCTAACTCTAGTTCTCTGAGTTCCAATCTGTGTTTTAGCTGTAACCCGATGAGCTGAGCGTTAAATAACAGGCACGGCACTGCTGATCAGCTTATAGCGCTCATAGCTAATATATGTCCGTAGCAGCTGCATCCTGTGCTAATGTTTGCTCTAGGGATGCAGTGCTGCATTTAACTGATCGAATTAGAAAGAAAGAAACGTTAGTAATTAGTTAAATCAAATGATTCGGTGCAGAACGAGACGTCCAGCAGCCGACTCATCCCGCCCTGACTGCTGATCGTCTGCGTCTTCTCGACACGATTCTGCTTTTACACCAAATTAGTTTTTACATCTGAAATATAGAAGCACAAAGAGCAGCTAATGGATTAAAATAGGCTATGATGAATTTGTTTGTGTGCTTCGATCCGGCCGCGCTCGACCTCTTCCCCCTTTTTCAGATCTATATTGGAACTAATGGATATTTGACTGAAAGGATAAATAGAGATGCACTTTTGGTCCGTCGCTCGGCCGCCGGAGCCATTTAGAGTCTCTCCGAAGGACGGCGTGAGGCAGACTGGTGCAGGATGTTAACCGCCCACGCACAGATACACACCGAGAAACCGTGGTTCTCTGAAGTACACGCTTAGGAAAGATGAATCATCTCCTCAGAACTGGAGCAACGACATGACAGGACGTCAGCAGATTCACAGCCTTCATCCCACGACCAGCTGCGCTCATATCACAATTCAGTAACTCGCGTTAAAAGCACTGGAGTTTGTTCGTTATCAAGTAAAAGAAACCAGAAATGATCTAGAATACAATGACAGGGCACAACTGGGCAAAACGCAGCTCTCCATGTCTGGTCCAGGGAGTCCATGTATCATCTGTATCATCATCAATTTGGCAGCTTTTGCTCAGGGGCATCATATAAGACCCATGGAACTTGCCGTCCTTCGTGGAGGGGGTACAAACCAAGAGGAAACACAGCCAGAAAAAAATGAGAACATGCCAAATTCTGCACTGAAAGTAAGCAGTGGCAAGGACTGATCCCAGATCTAGATCTGTGGAGTTGGGCCCTTAAGTTGCACAATCTAAAAAGTGTAGGATCATCACAAAAAATCTGATTCTTTGGGTCCAAACAGGGAGCAATAATCCTGCAAGCATCCTGTCCTGATGAACCATAACCCGACTAGAAACGTAACGACCCGGAGGAGTATCGGAGCGGCCGTTAAGACCTTCAGATGAGCATTTCCGCTGAGGAAGTTTCCCCTGAAACCATAGAAAAAGGTCAAGGCAGCCTGCGTGGGACTGAAAGTGTGATATTGGGACTCTGATGTAAACAAGACCATAAGAACATAAGCATGACTTTCTTGCCTAATCTGTAGATCTTCAGTTCTTCAGCACAAACACAGAATTTCCACACGAATCCCCCCAATCTTTGCTCTCCACCCTCCCGAGGGATTCGAACTTTGGGAATGTTTGGACATGCATATTTTCGAGAACCGACCTCTGACCTAGGCCGTAAATAGCCCCTGATAAACCAGTTAAGCTTCTCGTGCAGTTCAGAAACCTCTGCACTCGGTGACTCATCAGTGACCTCGCGCACAGACACCACGCCGAATACCAAACTCCAAACCAAACGGAAGCGCATTTCTGGCAGCTCTCTAAAGGAGATCAGGAAACTAGGATTTCTCCCTGCCTGTGTCCAAACCCACCACTTTGTCATCCAGATGGTGCTTGAGCTCCCTGCGCAGGCGTCCCAGCATGCCTCGTTTCACACTACACGGCATACGGCACGAACGACGCCACAGTTTCTGATTCTGCCACCACCGGCGAGGCGAGAGCAAGGGACGCCATCTGGTTTTTCACACAAACAGCCTGAGCGAGGCTCGATCTAAACCCTCGGCGTGTATTTTCGAAAGCTGTTGCATATCCACTTGGCATGTTTAGGGGAGTCTGAGCATGGAGGAATCTACTAGAGAACTTGCACTAAGCTGTAAAATCTTTCGGCAATATTGGCGTAAAAATGGGAGAAATACGACTTTAAATTGACGTGAACTTACGCAAAAAGTCACTCTGTCGGCTGTGCACTGACAACTGAGTTTGAACAAATCACAAGTCAGGTCCTCACCACTTTTAGTTTGCGGCAGTCTGGCGGCTTTGTCGTTCACCTCTTTGGCCCCGTTGTGGATGGGCGATGGTGCGTCTTCCTGCTGGTCGGATTTGGAGATGGCGGAGGTCCCGTCTGAGAGAGCGTCTCCACCTGTAACATCTAAAATCATAAATACGCTTTTTTAATTTTCACGAGTGTAAGTGTGCGCCCGATTAGATTCCCGTCTGCAGTCGCATTTGGGATTGATCAGGAGCAGTCTACAGCACTAACCTGAACAAAAAGGCGAAGAGGTTCCCAAAAAACAAAGTACCTCGTTCTCCAGCAGTCTGTGGTTCTTCAGTCTCTCCCTCCCCGAGCCAGTCCTCAGCGCCGCTCTCCCCCAGGTGACTGGGACTGGCTGTGAGCTCAGACCCACGCAGAGAGCTCGGACTGGAGTGCAGGGACAGGGACGCCTCTCGCCCACCTCCCCGCAAAGTCAGACGAGGGTGGAGTCCGGCTGGCTCCTGGACAAATCCAGCAAACATGATCCCCTGATCGGCCGCATCCTGGATCTGCTGGAGGTACAAACACCACAGGTCACGAGGCTTTAGCCAAGTCCGAGTCCACCATAGAGAACGTTTTATGATTCCTTCTTCGTAAGAGGGCCTTTTTAGAACGAGATTTATTGAGAGGTCATCATCGTGGAGAGTTAGGGGAAGATCTACGTCAAGCTTTCAGGAACGGATCAATATCCTGGAAATAATAAATGATAATGAGATGATTATACCGTGTCGTTTCGACAGAAATGGGCTAATCGTTATGAATCGACGATTCTCCATGGTGCAGTTACAAGACCTATATACAATCCACGATTCTTTTTATTCCTGAACGCTCCCTGTCTGCATTTGTGCAGGTCGAGAAGCAAGACGGCAGAACCTCTACAGGAGCAAATGTCACTTCTGGACGTTTAATGAAGTCGATGAGGTGCACCCGGGACACCTTGTCTATCTGGGACACCTATACAATAAATCACACCCATGCTATGTAACAGTATGTAACAGTAAACCGAAAAATATATAAGCCAAGTAAATAATGAATAAAAGCAACAAATAGGAAGATTGGGTGGCTCTAGGTCCCAGCAGTCCAGCGGGCACCACAAGCAGACCTGATTGACTGCGTCTGACTGAGGGAGGGGGTTCAAACTTGGGTGATCTCCTGGAATAGGCTTCACAGCTGTGCATCTCTGACCATGAGATCAGAAATAAAATGTGAAAAAGACAACAATAAATAAATGCAACAAATATTTTTTTTTCTCACTTGGATGAATATTTGGGACCTACAAAATATATATATATATATATATATATATATATATAAAAAAAAAACAAAAAAAAAAAACAAACACTCAAGCAGCTATGAAGGAAACGTCCCGTTTCCATTCTATTATCACAAACATCAGGCATGAATAATAATTCACTTTCCTCACAACCATCACATCGTATCCAAAACAATTATTTCGAAACGCGCCACCTTCGCGCCCTCTGGAATTGGCTTATTCACTATTAACAAGGCGTGATTAGAATGACGGAGGTCCGAGTCGTCTCCCGTCTGCGTTCGGGGCCCGGTGTGCAAATTCTCATCACGTGAAATTGAATTGTTAGCTGTCAAGGAATGCTAATGACGCCGTTTTCCAATCTGCCTGCTTTAATAAAAACCAGCCCGAGGCCTGGTATGGAGATTTCCCTCGCCCGCTTCGTTCTGTCAAACATTAGAGTAGAACCCACAGAAGGTTCGGGTTGCTTCCAGCTGCATTGTTTGATATATTATTGGCACCCTGGGTCCGTCTTTAGATTTACAACAATATGGGAAATGAAATAGAACAGATAAAGACGCCTGTCGCTCGCCGCCTGTCGCGCTCATTTGTTCGCTCGTCGGATGGAAGGGCAGGGGGGGGGGGATCATTTCCGTTTTTGCATAATGATAGTCGTAACATCGGGGAGACGGGTTCAAGGGGTGGGGGGTGGGGGAGGAGTGTATTCGCGTTTTAATATCAATCCAATCACGGCATGAATGATGTCTGTGGGAGTTCAGATCTCATGTGGACTGAAGGCTTCTGGACCTTCTGTCTGCATCAGATACAGTGTGTGTGTGTGTGTGTGTGTGTGTGTGTGTGTGGGTGTGTGTGCGTGCGTGCAAAAATAAGGACCTACTTTTTTCACGTAGCCTTGGATATGCTCTGGGGTGGGAACGTGATCTGCCGATAAACACTCCTCCAGCTTCAGATGATAAGGCTCGAACTCAGACTGACTCTTCTCACAACTGATAGAAAAGAGACCAATCTGGATCAGGAAAACGTTGACAGGTCTAAAAATAAGCCGATTAATATTTATATTTTGTACAGGGATGGGGATGTGTCATTGAAATGCAGTTTTGCGCTCACACTAGAGAAGCCCTGACGCTGAAAACGTCTCAAGAAATAACAGAAATGACATGATATAAATGATGAATTTAATAAATGCACACATTCTGACCTCGAACCGCATCCTGATTTTGAAAGTATAAACATTAAGACGTCGCAGGAAAACAAGCTCTGTGATAGAAACTCAGACCAAGGCTCAAGTTTGAAACGTGGAATGAGATCTTGACACGTCGTGGTACAGACCGGCATGGTACGAAGGGCTGTGTCTGAGGGAGGGGATGTTGATCCTTCGAACCGTGACCACATCCCAGTCCTGTGATGGTTTGAAACGTGGAGTGAGATCTTGACACGTCGTGGTACAGACAGGCATGGTACGAAGGGCTGTGTCTGAGGGAGCGGATGATGATCCTCGAACCGTGACCTCATCCCAGTCCTGTGATGGTACCCTGTGTTTTGTAGGGACATGCTCTGCACCTCTTGCCTCAGCAGGTCTTAACTCACAAAGAGAGAACTCTTATGCCATTACAGGCTTTGAGCGAAATATGTCTAATAATTACGTTAATATCACATTTACCGAGACGAGAATGTGTGTGTGTGTGTGTGTGTGTGTGATCTCTACGTGATGCTATAAGCTGAACATAATGTCAATTACCGGCTTAGCTCCAGTGCACGTCTGAAGAAGCAAACACGAATCTCCAAACCCGAGCTGTTCTGAGGGGCTGCATTTGGAATAAATGGAACATTATGTAAATGGGAAATGTTACATTCAGATTCCTGAGAGCAGAAACTCAGTTACTGAGAATAAACTGACGAACTTCAACACAGAGAAACGGCAGCCCAGTCAGAAGCACAACCGACGTGGCTCGTGCTTAACGTCGAGCTACGGCCTTGTGCGTCCCGGGTTCAATGAGTCCAAAAAAAAAAAAGAAAAGCTCCATGATTAAATACCACCCATAAAAAGAGCAGGGTTTTGATAGGTCATATCAAACTGATTTCTTTTCTTATAGGTTTTAAAATATCTGCTTTAGAATATGTCTGAATCTGGAGTCCAGGCCTGGGCGATGTCTGTGTGGGGTTTGCATGTTCTCCACATTTCTCTGTAGGTTTCCTCTGTGCTCTCCCATAATCCAAAGGTGTACATTAGATGACTTGGAGTCTCTAGATTGGGGGATCATTCTCCCCACAGTAACAGTGACCCCTGCTGGGCCCTATGATGGACTGACACACGTCTATTGAGGACTTCCGCTGATGACTTCTGGGATCGGCTCGACAGCGACCGAGGTAAGTAGGGTTATAACAGGGTGTCGGTGCAAAGTGTGTGTGTGTGTGTGTGCGCGCTCGTGTGTGTGTGTGTGTGTGTGTGTGAGGTCACTGAGAATTCAAACTACCATCAAGGCTATTCCTGTGACACAGCCCAGCAGGATCCAGACTCACCTCAGGCAATGGTACCACACACACACACACACACACACACACACACACACACACACACACACACACACACAATCTACAGGCAAAATATCACACTTGCTGAAGCCATACACAGCCATCTGCTACCTACATAC
>JAYJMA010031384.1:0-11684 GCA_036873895.1 Parotocinclus cabessadecuia | reverse complement strand
CAGTGAGTTCATGTCAGTGCTACTGATGGCTCTGTTATCATCATCAGTTACCTATTACACACACACACACACACACCGACACACACACACAGTTACTGTTTGTTTCAGCAATTACTCTCTTCTACTGGGATCCGTTTGAACAATGAAAGCAGGTTTTGTGAGTCATATTTTTGTTATTTCTTTTCATACCTCAGTAAAATCTGTACTGGTTGTGGTTAATTGCATAGTTTTTGCTAGGCAGCTCAGGCTAACTTCAGAAAATCGACACAACCTTAAACTGTCCAGTCCAAACTGAGCACTGAATGAAGAACAAAAGGTTCTTCCTCTAGTCACAGTACGTGCTATACATTATATCGCTGTATTCCGGTTCAGCAAAATGTATTGCTCCCCCAGGGGCAATTGAAGCATTTATTTTAGGATTTAAGAATTAAGATTATTTTAAAAAGTCAAGGCTAGGACTGGACATATTTCTAACCCCCTGCCCACCAAAAAAACAAAAAACAAAAAAAAAAACGAACGAAACATTTTTTAAACAGTCTTATTGCAAACATCAACCTATTAACAGAAATTTTAAGTAGAGATTTGCCTTTCATTATGCTCCTCCGTTTATGTTTATTTTTCTCGACTGTGTTTGTGGTCCTCCTGAGCACTGAGGAGATCTGAGGCCACACGGTGTTCAAACCACAACTCATTCAGAGCTGTGATCTCAGATGTGTAACACTAAAGTTTGGGTAGTGTAGTCATCTTTTCATGATGCTGTTGTTTGGCTTTGCTGCGTTTTTGAGAAGAAAAAGAGCTGAGAGGGAAAATCTCAAATTGCTCAAATTCAAACTGTTTGAAAAACACAAAACGAGGGACACGGAGGAATAATATTCGTCATCATTATTTGCACATCAAAAATGGATAAGAAGAAGGAAGGTGGCATTTAAGATACTTAAAAAAAAGAGAAAATAAGAGAATAACTTACCTCTTATGAAAAGAACGAAATGTCTTTGGCCACGAAACATCTAACTAAATCAGCGACTGGTCGCGTTTAGGCCACAAAGTGTAGTGTATGCAAAAAAAAAAAATGAAATAGAAATGATAATATGTCAATAATTACAGGTGTGGTGTGATTGGATACTGGCTCTCGCCACAAGAGGGTGTGAAAGTGCGTCACCTTGAAAAAGGCTCTCAGAGGATACTTTAGGGTAGTGTACCTTTCACTGAGAGATCTGCTAGACATCCATCTAGGATGCACTCAGATAATATTCCCAGTTGACAGACTTAAATTTGGCGCATCGTTGGACCTAGAGAAGCTCTGACGGTCGTTTCGATGACATTTCTGCCATCTGGGCCATTCGGACCTAGATGTTTGGAGGTGTTTCATGAGGAGCAGTGGATCTTTGAGCATGCACATATAGTGAACAGACTCTAGACGTTCCAGACAGACCCCCAGTACAAGCACCTACAGTTTCATTATTCACCATCCAGGCACAGGGGGCACCTTCAGTACACACCCCTGTCCCTGCCCGGACCACAGGGAGCAGGACTTCTTTCAGTACCTAGAATTAAAAAAGGCACAGCAGGGGGGAAAGTTTTCTCATATTTGGCCCCCCAGCTATGGAATAAACTTTCTACTTTAGTCAGAGATTCAGACTCTCTCCAAATGTTTAAGTCTAGGCTAAAAACATTCTTATTTACTCAGGCTTTTAGTTAGATTTAGACTATAACAGCCTCTTGGCTGTGTTACATTCTGGTTCCGTCCCTTTAGTTATGCTGCTATAGTAGTGCTGCCGGAGTTCTCATGCTGCACAAGGTATCAGTATTGTATAATAGACTCTGTGTTCCAAACCCAGCAATTACTACATTTTCTCTTTTCCCTCAGAGATGATGTTCCAGCACCGCCCGCCTGGATGATCTTCCGGCTCGGCGTCGCTCTGATGGCCTCCAACAGCGGAGGCAGATCCCACCAGAGTGCAGGAACTCCTTCCATTGGTTAGACAGGAGGAGACGATGTGCCTCCAAGGACCTCCCTCTAATGGCTCATTATATAATCAATTTTGTTTTATAATTTAGATTATTTTATAATTTTTGACTACTAATTTAAAGTTTGTTAATAATTTGTTATTTATTTTAAACTAATTTTCCTATGATTTAATATACATTTAGTATTTGTTTAATGAACATCCAGGCCGCCCATGGAGGGCGGGTCCCCTGTTCAGTCTTGGTTCCTCCGGAGGTTTCTTCCTACCATTTTGGGGAGTTTTTCCTTGCCAGGAGACCCCAAACCTTAGTCTATGAGTGATAAACAATAACTAGAAATCGTAAGGCAACGAGAGCTTGCATAGTTAATCAGGCTTTAGCCAGGTTAGGCTTCTCTTTAAACAGACGGCCAACCAGGTGGTCCAGATTGAGGCTGATTGGTTTCCGGGAGTTGTAGTTCTGGATCGTAATCTGGAACTGGAACACAACGTACAAATTCTCAACTGGACTGATATCTTAGCTTTGACTTGGCCACTCTAAAATTGTGCATGGAGTTTCTTGCTGTGTAGATTTGGCAGTAAGCTTAGTGTTACTTTCTTTTCATCTCTTGCAAACTGACTCTTACAGGTTTTCTGCTTGGATTTCCATTAATTGGCTTCATCCATCTCTGAACAGTTCCTCAGTTGCTGCGGATGAAGAGAGGGGATGTGTATCTCAGGGGGATGAGCAGTGCTTGGTTCGCACCATAGATCTGAGCAGCAAGGTCCAAAAGTAAAACAGTGTATTATCAGACCTGAACACCTTCTCCCAGCAGTACACGGCGTTGCCTTTTGCTAAACTCCAAACATAACTTTGAAGGTCCCCCCCCCAAACAAAGCCTTATTGCCATTTCCTCAAACTTCTGTGTGGATTCGTGAGATAAATCCCAATTAATTTTATTCCCAATTTCAGGTTGCAACAAAATCTGTAAAAAAAAAAAAAAAAGTTCAAGGGAGATCAATACTTATGTAACACACTTCTTTCAGAAGGCCGCTCTTTGCTTGCTCTTTGACAAGGCAGAGACAGCTATGAACACAGTTTTAGACAATAAGCTGCCCATCGGCAAAGCTGAGGAACAGCGGGACTCAAGTGAATTTGACAACACTGTGCAGCCTATGTTTTTTATGCATTTTAATTGAATACTATACTGAATACATTAAAAGCAATTTATTCAGCCTCGAACAGTTTTTCAAAGTATTTTGTCCGGTCCTGCGATCCCTCAAAGACTTATTCCTCCTGACACAGCTGCTTGGCAAATCTAATACCGCTGAGCCAGCGCAAAAGGTACACTGTGGTACTACTGTACATACAACGCATACGGTCTGAATAATGTGTTTGTGAAGACGATATCGAGTGGCAGATCTGCATCTGAGGGAAAAGCAGCGCTTTACAGATGGCCTACGTATGGTGTATGTACCGTTTCCGTTCAATTAAACGCCGTTAAACTTGGCACATTTCTCTGTAATGGGGAGTAAAAGAAACCTGCCGATGTAAACGTGCGTTTTAAAAAAGGACAGTTTGAGGTAAAGGCTTTTTTTGGTTTTTAGCTTTTTAATTTGGTAAATAATCACTCAAAACGACAACTAGTACACCGCAAATGTGCCAGAAGCCTTATCGAAGCTTAACGAAATTAAGTGTGTAGTTTTATTTAATTATCGAAGCGGCCTGGGTGCTTTCGGTTTGGAGACTGGTGTCTGTGTGGGTTTACTCCGGGTACAAACCGTCCAAAGACATGCATGTTAGGTAAATCGATTACTCTAAATTGGCATTGACTTGTGTGTGTGTGTGTGTGTGTGTATATATGACTAGTCTTGAGAAGAACTTGTGTGTAGATGCAACCTTGTGAATGCTGAATACTTAACTTACTAACTTTAAAACCTTACTGATTGCTGATGGTGATGGTTAAAGAAGTCAACAAACCAAACAAGCAATTACGTGTATGCTTTTGAGTCAGTAGATGAGTTTGAGATTAGATCCCGTCTCTGGATGTGATGCGGAAATGTTTAGTCATAGTCGCAAAGCCTCAAATCTGCCAATGAAAAATACAAGGAAAATACTGAACCTGCTTCGCTACAGTCCTGGTCAGAAAAGTTGGCACCCTTAATAATGCACCAATCCCAGTACTTTTCCTACTTAGATATTTTCATGTGCATTTCCAACAACAACATCAACAACAAGCTTAAAAAAAAACAAACCAAACATATATGGTCTTATTCCACGCCTTTATAAATTGCAAGCTAATTGAATGACCAGCAGGCGAACCTACTTTGGTTTAAGTAGGTTTAATTAAGGAGGTTTCAATTAAGCTAATAACTTTTAACAAGTTACAGGTGTAGGCAATAAACAAATCAGTTTTCCCCTGTTCAAATCTTGGGAGATCCCTTGTGTTATGTATGTGTGTGCCACACTAAACACGAAGAAGCAAAAGCACAGGGGGAAAAAAAAAAAAGATTTTCAGAACCAAATTGTAGAAAAGCATAGGAAATACCAAGGCTGCAATTTAATCTCCAGAAAGGTAATGTTCCTGTGGCCATTGTACACATTTCCATCATATTTGCAGCCCATTACACCGTATCTAACCACTCTGGATGTGGATGAAAGATGTAGGTCTGCAAAAAGTACTATTTGAATGGGGCAGAAAGAACCTTGATTGAACATCTGTCATCATCTAAACGATAAAAGGCTGACTCTGTGGTAGGAGGCCCAAGAGGAACCCATTGCTGACACAGAGACAAAGTTAGATTGCAATTTGAAATGCAAAGCAAATGAGAGTGCTTTGGCATACTGCATAATTGTGAAAATGTAATGAGGCCCGAAGTACAAACATGGATAAGTTTCACTAATATTTTAAGTTTGCTTTGATGCTTGTTAAACTAGGCGTCTTAGAAGTGTGAGCAGCATCAGGAAGTCCTAACACTACACCAAACACACAAGAAAAAAAAACAAAAAAAAACATTGTCTTTTATCAGGACAATGACAGAAATGGAATGGTTTAGGACAGAGTGCTAATTTCAGGTATTATTTCCAATTCCAAATATTATAATGGCGTCAATAGTTTTGCCCATATCTTTTTAAAATTTTTATTACGTAATTATGTACTACCATACGTTCGGGTGGCAAATAACGACCTGTTCTACTTATGAAACGTTGATATCTATTACAATCATAATTTAAATTCCAGTGAATATAGTATCCATGCAAGTCTGTTTATTCTTTGATAAGGATAAGAAAAGTGGGCTTGGAAAGGTGATCCCTGTTCTGCTACACCTAATGCGAAAGTGTTTAAAACAACGGCAGAATCACACCTTTCGTCTTTTGTAAACTTTTTATTTTTTGGGGAGGGAAGAACGTCCTTAAGTGCATCGAACAGATTGAGACGACGGTTTTGGACTTTTCTTGGAAGGTCTGAAACATTTATTTTTCATAGATAAGAAAAACCTCTAAAAGCCTAGGCTGGCAGGTTTGAACATTACAAAACCATCACATTACAGGCTTTTTATACTTTGATCTGCGCTTCTGCTGCAGAGCTGAGAGGTTGGTATTGATCCGCATCCAAAACGTCTTCGTTGCGATAACAGGAATCTCCAAGTGAAAAGCGGTTTGAGGAGTCGTTAAACTGGCCAACACTAGATTACTGCAGAACACGAGCGTAAAAAAGGTCCCAGGCAGAAACGTAATATTAGCAGGAATTCATTTTTTACTTTAGAGCTGCATATGATTAAAATGGCTTCTGTATTTAACAGTTAAACACCCTTTGATATTAGGGGTCATTTAAGACCCCTTAGACCTCTGATTAGCCTCCACGAATTGAACCCAAGCTGGATTGCGGGCTCTTGCTTTATTTATCTGTGGCAATTCCATCCCCTAATTTTTCCATCATTTCGAGTGGGTGCAAATAAGCTACTCTGATATAGAGTTAAAATTCGGCAATCACGGCTGGAAGAGGCGTAGAGACGGAGGGGAAGTCAGAGAATGCAGCGGAGAGAGTGACAAGCAGAACGTTAATGGCAGAAAGAGCAAGAGCAGATGGTAGAAGAGTGATGATGGGTAGAGAGATGGAGAAGCTGAAAGAGAGTAAGGATCTCGACTCTAATGCAGTCTCCCGGGCTGGAATCAACCCCCACCCCCCAACACAAAGAGCTTCTCTAACATTCCATGGCACCGAGATATCGAAGCTTAGGATGCTGGAATAAATTTGCACAAACACACTCCTACACACTCTTTCACTGCATGCTCGCTAAAATATATTTCACTCGAGGTCGTCGCTGCAACAATAAGGGTTAATCACGTAATAACTGCTGGTTCTGGTCATTATTACAAATGAAGACTACTATTGAGTCATTCAGAGAATAAAATGCCGACATAAGCAGAGTTTAAAATGAACTTTGTAGCCTAGTGAGGTTACCTGACTTCATCACCATCCAAATTCATTTGTGCAGTCTCCATTTTCACGAAAGTGCAGTTTATTCATTTATTTACGCCTTTATTTTATGACCGTAATACGCTCAGTAGGCATTTTGTAAACTGTTAATGGTCAGAGCTGTTAATAAACCAATGCATAAACGTTATAAAGAGGTTAAAAACACACTGGTGCCAAAAAAGAAAAAAAAATAATGTAGTGAGGGAAAACTTATCACAACAGATAATTATTGAGGAAATACTCTGAATCATGAAAAAAAAAAACAAAAAAAAAAAACCTAAAGTCCTATTGGCTTTGATCAGTTTATTAAATTTTTTTTTAGTGTCCTCAGTGACAAAACTCCAGATGGTAATCAAATCCCTATTTAAAAAAAAAAAAAAGCGGACTTCTAGTGGGTTGAACACTCTACAAACCCCAGATGTTTTTTATTTCTGGAAATGTCTCTGATTGACTGATTCTTGTACTAGCAGATCTATAGCAAGTAGCTGCAGTGAAAAATCTTTTATTCCCAAATTCAAAGCAGTATTTTCCTGTGGAATTAGGGTGATGTACATCTGGAGGAAAATTATCAGAGCATCACTAAGCTGGGGGGGGAGCGATAGGTGATTCCGCCTGTAATTATCCCAGGAGACCAGGAAAAAAAACACCAATATGGCCCATCCAGATGGAAAGAGCAATCACAGAATAGAATTGACTTTCTGTAAAAGAGGAATGCGTCTGTGACACATTTTAAGCAAACACATAGACATATAGAAATGCCGTGAACGACTACAGCTCAAGAATTAAAAAAAAAGAAAAAAAAAAGAAAATCCACTGGCAACCTCAAAGGCCTAAGTGACCAGGGCAGAGGAAAAGCGAATCACCTTAACAATATAGGATCGCATTATAAGATCTGACCTGACACTGGAGTCATGGGAGTGGGCGGCAGGCCGTTCATGTTGATTGGCCCCACCTGGTGGATTTGCGTAGCTGGAAATGCCATGCTCGGTGCCAGATAGCTGCCGTGAGATGCCGCCATGATTGCTGCCTGCTGCTGCATCAGCTGAGAGACAGAAGGAGAAACGGGGATGAGCGAGAATGCATTCATTAACGCTGGGAAAACCGTACACGCAAAATACACAAATAGGAACTAGTCACAACAGCTGATCGAACACACAATCCTGGTGCACTGATCGCTGAATAAATTAACACAAATCCCCTGAACACGCGCCAAACAAAGGTAATTACAGTAAGGCAGTCATCATGGCAAGGCCTCGCCGAATCAATAACGGAAAAAGGCCAGTCGGTCAGACCGATCCCTTCAGAATCAGAATTCACCCGCATATATGATGCTCACACACCTATGACTACGTTGTACAATGCAATGACTGAAAACTAACACGGTAATGATACCAGACATTACAAGGACCAGGATGTTAACTATCACAAAGCAGTGTAATGTCATGATCACACATTTGCAGGGAGAATTCGTCTGAAAAAAAAAAAAACAAAAACTGTTAAGGTTTTGGGATGAAGGGTAAACACAATTCTGACTTTATCGCGTTCCTAGGTTGCCATTTTATTCGCAAAAAGTCAAAATTCAACTGAAGTATACCCATTTAAATCCTATCCACATTAAGGGTGCGTCCAGGAACACTAAAGTCTAAAGTATTAAAACCCATCTTTTCAGTTGGCTGAAATGGCTCCATGTCTTTCACAATCCAATCGAAGACGGGACTTCTCTTGCCATCTGTTGCTTTCTTTTTGCTTTCTTTTCTACGGTTGCTTTAATGCACGTCCTCCCCTTGTTTGCGAGGGTTTACTCAGGGTACTCCGGTTTCCTCCCACAGTCCAAAGACATGCGTGTTAGGTTCATTGGTGTTTCTAAAGTTGCCCTTTGCATGTGACTCTGTGTATGTGTGTGTGTGTGTGTGTGCCCTACGATGGATTGGCGCCCCGTCTAGGACTGCTCTTGCCCTTGCGCCCAGAGTGGCCGGGTGGGCACTGGCTGGCCCGCGACCCCGTGTGTATTAAGCGGAAGATAATTAAGCGGATGGAAAATGAGGTAAAATTCCAGCCTCACTAAAATCCTTGTGCTTCCAGTAATATTAAACTTTCCGATTGCCCCCTGCCTGACATATCCATATTTAATGGATCTTTGCCTCTGTACCCCATTTCTCACATGTATTACCGTTCCTGTGTGTTTGCTCCCTCCCACACAATTATATATTCAGACAGAAGGGTGGAGTAAAAAAAATTGAATTGATTGAATAAATGCTATCCTCTCGCACTTGATAATGCACATATTACATTCAGTGGAATATTAATTCTTAGCTTGACTTTTCGGGTCTGCGTTCATCTGGGAAGGAGCTAGTGTTTGGGATTGGGGTGATCGTTTATAGCAATGACATAAAAAGCCTGATTTTGCAAATATTATTGGAAAGCAGGTAGGCCATTTTCCCAGCTCTAATTTCCAGGTAAGGGTGCTCAGTTTTTATTTGAAGGGCATTCCTTTCTGCCAAGGTCAAGCATTTGGCCCAATTTAGACTGCTTAATTATAATAACCAAAGAACTCTGTAAGGTTACTTACATTTAAAAAGTAGGGCGTACAGGAGGTTTGGGTTAAACATTGAGCACGAGGACAAGGATCTTTTACAGAGATATCTACAAGCATGCCCTAACGAGGAAAAAAAGGCATTTGGCGAAAGGCTATTAAACGACTTCCTTAAACTTCAGTCGTAGGGGGCGGAGAGTAAAGTCCATGTGTGCTACAATTCAGTACTAATTGCAAATCCTACATACACAGATTGCATACGCAATTTAGCATGATCCGATAACCTAATGCATGTCGTTGGATGGTGGGAAGAAACCAGAGCACCCCGAGTAAATCCACATGGACACAGAGTGGAGATGCAAACTTCACACAAACCAGTCGAACCAGAGACACTGGAGCTGTGAGGCGACCATGCTAAGCGCTGTACCACCGATCCACCCTTCTGGTAATGTAAATATATGACCTAGTATATCTTAAACGTGGCAGTTTGGAAATTTAAGCTTCTTTTCACACAGCTATTGTTCTGTCATGAAATAACAAAAAAAGAAGCAAGCAAAAAAAAAAAATGACAAGTTTATTCCGTTCCTCACAAGTGGTCTTTCAGTTGACTGTCATATACAGTTTCTAATCTATAAAAAGACCAGGCCAGGTAAATCTATATTCTAAACCATTAGCCTGCATATGTAATGCTGAGTGAATACTCTGGAGTATGTTAGTTTCCAGTCGACACAGCAACACAGCGAGAAAGAGCACACTGATCCTACAGCTGAAGGAAAAAAGGAATAAATAAAGGTGAGATCATGGAACAATGCTTAAAAACAATGCTGACACAGGAAGTTATGGGCAGGAACCTGGTGGATAGCTAGGCGGTTAGACCAATACAAATGTGTACAAAATGCGTAAAATGCAGACCAATCTGCTCCTATCATTCAGATTTAATACATGACAGAAACAAGAAGATCAGCACCTTGGCGTTTTCGCTGCATCTCCTTTCAAGGTTCATGTTGATAGGTTATTAAGATAAATCATTAGGCGTCAGGTACAAAGTTGTGATTGTATAACAACACGTAGAACACATTTGTATTTTAGCAAAAGCCAATGTCGGTGCTAAGCTAGAACTATTACTTCACAGCATATGGATAGTGATGGATTTTTCTAGCTCTTGTGCTTTGCGCATACGCCAGCGCGAACACGGCGCGTAAACAAAAAGCCGGTGTTTTATTCATCTGACCATGTGTGTGATGCTCCGGGGCAATGTTTTGCTGGGAAAAAGTTGAGTCCTGGCATTCAGTCCTGGATAAAGCGAGCAGATCACTTCGTAGCAACAGTCCTGTCTGAAGGGAAATGTGCGATACTTTACCGCGAAAATCGTTCAAGAATGGTTCGAGGTGCACATACTGGGCTCATTTTGTTAATTTGACCTCCAAATTCCCCAGATCTGAAACCGAAGCACCTGTGGAATGTGCCGGACGAACATGACCTCTCCTTAAACTTGACTTAAAGGTAGAATATTGAAAAATAAAAAGCTAACCAAGATAGGACGAAGTGCGGCAGGAAGATCCCCCCCAGGGATCGAGTGGTCCGGGCCCCACCCCGTGTCTGTGTGGGTTTACTCCGGGTACTCCTGTTTCCTCCCACAGTTCAAAGATGTGCAGTAGGTTAACTGATTATGCACCGGGCTTACATTTCAGGATGTATTTGAATTTGTATAAGTATCCGTATGTTTAGGTCGGGTGGCTGGAGGAAAACTGATGACAGCAAGCACTATTTTGGTCTTCGTGTACTTGCTGCAAAGCCCGTTGTGTGCCTTGGATCTTTGTCCTGCTGCAGTCGAAATTCTTCTTGACAAAGATCCAAACAAGCATTTTCGCTACCGGTCTCAGACACTGAGTGTGGTATCGATATGTGATGTATTCTCTACATGCAATATACAGTGTTGGTGAAAACAAAAAATGGTGGGATATTTCATTATGTGATATTATTTTGAAATATCCCATCACTTTTGTGAGCAGTCCATATCTCAAAAATGAGAAAGCAGCTGTGAGAAAAGGCACGTTGTGGCTGCACTTGGCTTCAGGAAAATACAGTTTTGGAATTTGAGTCTCAGTAGGCAGCGCAATTTTGGACGAAATTGGGTTTGAAAGTACAACTACACAGACTGATTTCGAGTGTCACAACCCCTGCTGGGCCACTCCACCTGTACCAGTGTGTTCATTTCTAGAGGGGAAAAAAGCAAGTGAACACAAGTGGGAAGAAATTGTCTCACCCAATTACAAATATGCCAGTTGTAATACTGGCAAGGTGCAATTGTGCCTGTATGAACCCTGGTTTGGTTATCACACATCACATATACAGAGGTGTGTGTGTGTGTGTGTGTGTGTGTGTGTGTGTGTGTGTGTGTCAGTGAGAGAGGGAAGACAGAGAGATAAATGTATTCAATTAATAAATTACAATGCTATAGATTACTGGACAAAACACAACCTAGCAGATTACCTGATGACCATAATATAGATATAAAATATAGATAGATAGATCAATATTCTTAATACAGAACGAAATAGCACCTTAACACAATCCCAAATAAATAAATCATTTATTAAAATTAGATATAATGTTTCTGCGTGTGTTTATGCATGATACATTCAATAGGGAGAGAGAGAGAGAGAGAGAGAGAGAGAGAGAGAGAGAGACAGAGAGAGACAGAGAGAGACAGAGAGAGAGAGAGAG
>JAYJMA010031374.1:0-11684 GCA_036873895.1 Parotocinclus cabessadecuia | reverse complement strand
TCCCATGAGAACAGACCATCACAGGCCTGGAAGGGATCCCCAACTGCCCCACCCCCCACCCCCCAGATGGTATATAATGCTTGAGACGTGGATGTATGCGACACCTGATTGGCTCGAAGGCACCACTGAGTCTGACCCTTAGACTGCTGTTCTACCCAATGGACTTTGGGTTTAATAATACATTTTAGTTCACTGATAAATAAGCTCTAACTCAGTCATATACTCACAGGACATTGTAACTGAAATACACAACAGTATTTAATACCTCCATTAATTCTGATGAAAATTTCTGGTTATTCTGGTTATAAAATGAAGCACCTGAGCTGGCATCACTTCGGCGTTCGTTCCACAGATCATCACCCCCGCATACAGACACGCTCTGTAGTGAGCTTCAACAATATCACGCCCGTACGCTTTATCTGCTCCGACTCCACAGTAGTATGGACCTGGAAAACAATCCATAACCATTTGAAAGGTTAATTCTTCCTTTTTAAACCTCAGTGTGAACATAAAGAGCTTGTCATGATTTGTTACCTTGTGGACCAGGAAAGCCATTGGATGGCCAGCCGAAGGGATGCCCATCTGTAGCCAGGATGGTATATTCCTGCTCCATGCCAAACCAGGGTCTCTGGTCCTCCACCATCTGCATCACTTTCTTACATGTTATACGATGGTTGGTTTCTGTATGGAGATTGGTAAATGAATTTGTAAATGCGGTGATGGCACATAACCATTATCAAGATTAAAGGTAAGTGACAGCTGAAATTCAGATTTACCAGCAGGTTTGTGGTTGTACTTAAGCACCTCACACAGCACCAATTTATTGGGGTCTTTGCGGAATGGGTCTCTAAACATGGCCGAGGGAATCAGATACATGTCACTGTTGGAGCCCTCAGACTGGTAAGTACTGGATCCATCGAAATTCCACTCCGGCAGATCTGAACAAGAAAAGAAATACCAACAAGTTACCCTTGTGTGTCCTGATCCAAAGCTTATTTCCATCCTCTCCAAGCTCGAAATCTAGGGCAACCCAGGATTCTGTGACCTTCTTTCATCTAGGTATTGATATGAACTCACTACTTAATCAGCTTTATAACAGAAGCCAGAAATTGTGCTGGACTTTGCCCTTTAAGAGCCTGTTCTGATCGCTCAGGTGGTGCAGCGGTCTTATTTGCTAGGCCAACAACAAAGGCATCTAGCTCTGAACTAAAACGTTTCCTTCCAGTCAGAGTGGGCTTCACGTGTAGATACAATTGAGAGAGGAACCAGTGGGGGGATTTCCCTGTGCTGCAACAGCGAACGCTGCCAGCTCTGAGAAGGACTGCCTGGTCCAGGTCTTGCTTATACCAATGACCTGTATTCTCTTGGGACTGGGGCCAGCTCCTCTTGGACATTGACCAGGAAAAGTTGGTTTAAAAAGATAAAATATGGGAAAACCAAACAAATCCATATAAGAAAAAGAATTTGACATAGGAACAAAAGCATTAAGGTCGTTATAGTTCATTTATGTGCATACAACTGATTTACAAATATATCTGCTAACAGGTTGATGAAGAGGATCACAGGATGATGGTTTTAATCTAATCTAGTTCAGAAAACAACTGAACAGGTAAGACATTATATTCTTCATATAATTTGCACTTAGTTGCAGACACTCGGTGATTGCCCATGTAAGTAACAGCCTTATGCTGTCATAACATTAAAAGCACTGACAGGTGAATAGAACAAAACTGACAGCGCAATGCTCTGGAGTTACTTTGACACGAACCAACTACCCAAACATTGTGGCAGAACAAATGCACCCCTACACATCTATGGTATTCCCTAATGGCCAGGGACACTTCTGTCAAACAGTATAATTGTTAAGGCATGATTTAAGGAACATGACAAAGAATCCAAGGTGTTGACCTGACCTTCAAATTCCCTTGATCTTAATCTAAACAGACATCTACGGGGTATTCAAGAGAAACAGGTCCAATCAGTAGATTAGTCATCTCACAATTTACAGAACGTAAAGGCTCTGCTGCAAACACCTTGTGGAGTCCGTGCCATTACTGCACAAGACAGACCCACACAATATTAGGCAGGTGGATTTAATGTAATGCGTGATTCATGCACACACAAGTTTGGCACTCCTGCAAATCTCTGCAAACTTTGGTTTTACCTTCGATGCTCTTGGGCTCATAGTCAAGGGTTCTTGTTTTGCAGCGCAGTCCATCCCCCGTTCCATCAATCCAGATGTACATGGCCTGCACTTTGTCTCCCTGTGGAAGCTCCATGTACTGCCGCTTCACCACTTTGCTCAGCTGTGCGCTTGCCGACGTCGCCATGTTTATTACCGTAACACACCTGTGCAAACAGGGGAGGAATGTCAGCGCTGAGAGCGTCTTGCCCCAAGCACCACTTCATTCACCCACACTCAGAGATCCTGGAGTAGGACTTATTTTAGGCGAAGGACTACAACCAGGTCAGGCTTGTAGCCATGGTTACAGCGCTGAGGTTACATCACAACGTGCATGAGCGTAGATGTACATCATGAAGACAGCAAAGCATCAAGCATGCAGTCGCTTTCAATCCTGTGCTGTAGCAAGAATTAATAGTAAAGAACATTTAGTTCTGTTGCTCATAAAGGATCAAATGTACAGAGCTTTTACATTCAAAGAAACCATGCAGACAGTATGTTACCATTAGGCAGTATTTCAAGTAATTCCAGAAGGAAAGTCTAAAAGGTTTGTATGAAATATTAAGTTATTTATTAGACACCCTTATCCAGAGTGACTGATATTAAGCAACTGATCTTACCTTCAACTGGGAACTAAGCAACTGTGAATTAAGTTTTGCTAAGGGAAAGATGGGATTTGAACCCAAAACCTTCTGGATTATATTTTACAATATACCACAGGAAATGAAATAATGCAATGGATGCAGTAATAAATAAAGACAAACCTCGACAATGCCCATTTAACTTCAAAAACTGACTAGGTTCCAGTAGAAAATGTAGATTTTTGTTTTTTGGGTTTTTTTTTGTTTTGTTTGTTTGTTTTGTCGATGGGGACGTTCTGCCGATCTCCAAAATGCATCACATTGTGGTGCTGATACCAAATTTATCCACAGCAAAGAAACTTATTAGGACCGTCCATTTCGTTTATATCGCATCAGTTTTCTACTTAGTATTTTAGTGTTTCCTGTCAAAGCCACCATCAGAAATGACGAATAACTAACATTTAAACACGTCCACACAATACCGGAGCCATACCATCATGACATGTAATACTCAGCATGAATCTTGTATCAATAAAAACAGATTTGCATCCAATCCGAATTCATTCCAAGCCCTCGAAACAAGAAGGAACCAGCGTACCTGTGCGTGTTGCAGATGAACTGAAGTTTAGACCCTTCCTCAGTCCCGCTGCTCCCTCATCCTCTGATCCGCACACCGACTCCCTGCTTTATATACGCCCTCAGAGACTCCACGCGCTCTAAATGGTCGGAGCACATCGCGATAGAAGCTCGCACCGCAACCTGATTGGCTCCGAGGTCACGAGCTCCCCGCCCACCCGAAAAGCCAACCTGTAAGCGCTTGTTTATTCAGGTATTAAAGCCGTGTGCGTCTGATCTCAGATAAACACACAGATAGGTCAGACTGAAACTTTGGTACTTTACAATGAAACAATTAACCAGAGTGTGTATGCGGATTAGAACATGCAAAACACGCCATCATGTGGCCGCAACTGGTATTGCGTGTGCCGTGAAAATCACACTGCATTTAGCAGGTGATTTTATTCAGAGAGACCTAAGATTGATACCATCGTACAAGCTGCAGTCCAATAATTTATAAGTAAAGGGTTTTTCTCAAGGGTCCGACGGTTGCAGATGCCTAATTTAGCAGACGCCCTTATCCAGAGCAACTTACAATTAATACAGTCTTACAATCTAAGCAATTGTGGGTTAAGGTTCTTGCTCAGGGACTCAACTGTGGCAGATGTGGGATTTGATCCCTGAACTTTCTGGTCCATAGTCCAGAACCTTATCCACTAGATCACCACAGTCCCACATAGTGTAGTTGTGTTCTTGATAAAAATATATTACACGGCGCACCTAAAAAAAACTGTCATAATACAAAAACGTGTTTGCAATATAAACAATGTATTTAAAACAGCAATGTATTTAACAGGTATCACAACATGTTACAATAATCAAAAATAAGTACAGTTATGGCCTTGCAAAAACCACCTTGTCCAATTACTCTTTTAAAAATGTCATATGGACTTAACCTAAATATGACATGTTTCTACACAATTGAATCATCTTGTAAGGTGTCTGATTGTTGCACATACAGATTTTTAAATACATTTTAAAATTTGCTGACTGTACTTTTCATTCCTCCCTTTTCTAGGGGCGCAAATCTTTTGTATTATATTCAAACTAATTTACACGTTTATAAGTGAAAATTCCTATTACAATAGTTACATTATTACTTTAAATACAAACAAAAAACCCAAAAGCATTCATAAGAGTCCTGTGGATGAAAATTAACATGCTTTGTATGAAATGCTTTCATATATTTTGCTTTATTATTTATTTATTTAAGTAATCAAGTAAAAGTTATGTAACTTTAAAAAAATGCTCAAACTGCAAACCATTAACTTGTGAAGACACCTGGCAGCCCAGACTGTGTTTCTTTTAATCATTTATATAAAGTTTTATATAAACAGACTTTTATAATGTACACAGGGGGGCAAAAGTCAGAGTGCACTGGTGGACATGGTTGTTTGGAATCTCTGTGAAGAAGGAGTTATACTGCAGCAGAATAATTACCCAAAACACACCCCAAAGAACAGAGAAGATCAAGGAGTGCTGACCATCACAGCCTTTCCTTCTCTGTCACCTGACCTAAACGTTCATCAAGCATTTATGGTGGCAATTAATACCGAGGAAACCAGACGTTCAGTAACATCACAAGATGCTCCATTGAATATTATGAAATCATCCTGGATAACACGGATCATCAGTTTCCATGCAACAGTCATTACAGAAGAGTGGGGAACATACCAAATACTAACACATTTTGAACTTTATCGATTTAAAAAAATATTAACCCTTTTATTCTTAATAGTGAATATACGATTTGAAAAAAAAATCTCTATACACAATAAGCTTAAACACCGTCACCATGAATTCCTGCAAAATGTGTACCAATCTGGCAACCCTGCACTTCTGTGGTCCGTTAGTAGCTTGATTACGTGGAAGAGATAAATAGATCAAGTTCTAAACAAAGCACTGATTGGTGTTATAGTGAGCATGATTAACTCACTTGACTTTATGTTAAACATTCTTTCGGGTGCAAATGAGATCAGGTTTGCTCTTTGAATGTTTCCTGAGTTACACGTTTAATTATCGCACACTGAATCACTACTAATATACACCGTACAGTAAATACAGACTTCTTACAAATCGACACTGGATCATCTGAAAAGGACCAAACGTTTGCACACGACAATATTGTAACAGGTTTTGTAACCATTTAAACAAAAATAATGTACGGAATATGCATGCATCATCATTTTCATGCTCGTCAATACCGTGTTCACTTCTCCAAAACCTTTCACAAAGTGTGTGTACTTTTGAAACACGCAACTGAGCAGATCTGTTATTCTTTAGAGCAAAATGCGCTTCAAACCTTAAAATCACATCAGATTTGCTCTAAAAGTGTCTCATGGTGCTATGGCTATAGCATAGCTTTCTCCCACAAGCACAGTGAACTTCAAAACACATACAACTTGGAGCATTACAAAAAACGCTCGTGTTTCCCTTTAATCTTTAATCTACCTTTGCATCCACAAATATTTCAAGCCAGCTAAAGGATATTTTGATCTGTTCGTATTATACCCTTAGATATAGATGACTAAGTGTGGTGACTTTATAGTAAACTCTAAATTTATGACTATCCATCCATTATCTTCTACTTAATCCACACGGGGTCACGGCCAGACGGTGCCCACCCAGCAACTCTGGGGACAAGGCAGGAACAACCCTAGGCCGGGCACCAATCAATCATAAGGCACACACACATTTTAGAGACATTTCAGGCATTTAGCATTTAGCAGACGCTCTTATCCAGATAACCCCTAGACCAAGGCAAGACGATGTCCAAATAAGATCGAGACCCAGTCCTCTCTTTTATGGTCTCAAGATCGAGATGAGTTAGTCAGATACAAAAACTGTTAAAATCGAATTGTTTAGTTGGTGCGCAGCTCCACCTTCTGACTGTAATATAACAATGACGTTACATCAATTTCAATCAGGAATAACAAACGTTGTTTGTACGTCATAACCCCGCTTTTTCGTGGTCAGGGCTGCGGGCCCTTGTCTTTTTAACACAACTATTTATGATAAATATATAAAATATTTAAATACATAAAAATATGAAATATTAATTTTCATTGTCAAATATAAATAAAACCATAACTATTTAATCAAAATCCATATGTTGGTCTGAATATATCTAAAAGTTAAATATTAAAGTTAAATGTTTAATATATATTGGAGGTAAATGGTTTTTTAAGAAAATCTAAACGCTGTCGGTCGACCTAAATATATAGCCAATATGCAAATAAGTGCCTTCGTGCACAGGAAGTACCAAAATAAAAGTTTTAGCTAAACCTAGTTAAATCAGAAAGCCTTATGCTTTGTGAATTCTGCTGTATTTGCAGATCCATGGTTGAAATTCTAAATCGCCATTAAGGCGGCTCTTTTCAGATAAATCGGTGAACATCTTGGAAGATTTAGCAATGGTCTTTCGCGTGGATACACTTTTATTTAGGCACTTTTCGTATACGGCAGCGCTAACTATTTAAGTGTTACATTTAACGTCCTGTCCTGTAACTAAATATGGTCAGCGATCCAGGATGAAATTGACTTTTTAACGCAGTGATTTTACTAGGAGGAAAGTAACATGCCATTAGTCAATGCCATTTGATCGTACAATAAAACCTGCACTTTGATAGAACGTGCAGCAGATGGCAGTGTCTACCACCAAGAATATTGATTGTAGCTGGCCATGGGTGAAGAAGACTGGGTTTTGAGGCCTCTTTGAAAAGATGTTTGTGTTTTGGAGATGTGCCTGACTGATGTCCATGGTGGTGAGGTTGGGTGATGAGGCTTACAGTTGGTATTCTAGCTCAACCCAAATGTCCTGGGTGCATTTGATGTAAGTAATTTCTGCAGCACAGTCAAGTTCTACCACATTCCAATCGTGAACTATTTCTTTTTTTTTTACATTCACATTTACAGCATTTAGCAGACGCCCTTATCCAGAGCGACTTATAATTCATACAGTCTATTTCTATTTCATGCTACACAGCTCTAGCTTCTCTAGGTATGTTCACTTCACAGTCCCTTCAGTGGAGCTCAGCACAGACTGATCAAATTAGAGCCTTTTAAAATATTATGTTGTTTCATTATTTCTCAGTTGGTACCATATCAACGTTCTCCGTGTCCTAAAGCTTTTACTGCTGTTGCTACATACATACATAATGTTTGAATGCTCCAAAAATCAATTATTTATATGTGTAAAAATTCAATGTGATATTTTTTTATTTAAATACATATTTTTTTTAAATGCAACTGCATATTTAGTAACAAAAAATTCTTTACATGTAAATGTAAAAGTACATCTGGTATTTGGAGGTCTGTGTGGAAGCAGGAAGCTTAGGTACTTATTTACATTTGTGCAAGTTGTGCAAGACACCTTTATTCATAGAGACTGACATTGAAACAGTCTCACAATCCAAGCAATTGTGGGATAACAGTGGCAGCTTGAAGGTGGGCTTTGAACCCTGGACCTTCTTGTCTACTGTATACCACATTCGCTCAAGTGCAACTCAGTTTTCTGATTGGCCATGCTCAAGGAGCCAACAGTGGCAGCTTGACAGAGGTTGGACTATGAACTTTTTGGCCAATAGTTCAGTACCTTAACCATAGGGTAGCACAGCCTATGGCTAAGCTAAACTGACTAGGATGTACCTAGGGAACGGCTCCTGGGGCATAGTGGTAAGCTGCTGGAAATAGTAAATCTTGAAGTTACAGAACCACTAATTGCTCCTCTCCTTGTGTCCAGTACTTTTCACTCCAAGCCCAAAACGTTTGTGATCCTGAAAAGGATAAATGGTGATAAAATGGGATGCTGTAGCTGGACAAAGTCTAGTCTTGATGGAATACAGGTGTTTTAAGTGTCGATCTGTCCACTCTTAACTGAATCATACATGTTGGATCACGGTATATAACGCAACTGATTGTCACGTGGCTGTATCACACAAGTGGTGTTGCACAGCGGTGTTGGTTCCTTGTGTTGTCGATATTCTGAAACCCCAAACTAGATTAAGTGGGCATGAAACTGAATGAACGAGTGATGTTACACACAACTCCAGCTTTGTTGTTATAACGGTTCTTATTATTTTTATCCACTCAGTGGCGGAGTCAGAAGCAAACGCTTTATTCCCAAGATAAGATTGAACCATTATTGCCAAACATCTTTGGAACATGAAATGATTTCTTCTGACACATGGGCAGATGTTTTTGTTTTTTACTTTGCTGCTTCCTCGTAATCCCTCCTGAAAAGGTGAGAGCACTCGCCCTCCTCTAATGTTTATTAATGAACTGAGGAATCTTCACCTGAGAATTTGGTGATGAACACGGCAGGAATACTGATGACCCGCGGTGAGGGGCGTCCTCAGAGCACCTCAGAACTCTTTCAGATCCAATCTAGCTTCCAGGGAAAGCATGAAAAGGTTTGAAGATCCCAAATGATTTATTAGAACTACCGCTAATTATATTTTAATACAGTTTGATTTTAACCGAGGGCGTTCAGTAGGAACTTCTGGAGTTTCCAGATAATCAGTATTTGCATGTGATGATGTGTACATGTCTAAACGTCCTCACAATGGTTCGTTAACGTTTCAAAAAGCATTTTCTTCCTCCACCCAGTAGTTTTTGTACATCCCAATTCTAGAAAGAACAACTTTAACATTTGCTCCTAATTAAACTGTAGGCAGTAGGCATGTATCTAGGGGTGGGTGATACGGTACAAATAATATATCACGATAACTAAAGACATTTACACTATACACAATATTTATCACAGTACATGTGTTTGTAGACAAAATGCATCATCAGCAGCATATTCTTATATCATCCCATATTAGTAAAGTGTAGTAATAGTAAGTGTTTTTTATTCAGCATGTGCTTCATCCAATTAACACGACTAATTACGCTCTTTATAATAAAATGCTGCTGATCAGTGTCCTTTAAGCACTGACAATATCCCCTCTTAGCTGAGAGAAGCGTATCTCCCATCACCATAACAAAATTTACTATAATGTGATAAAATATCATCATACCCCTAGATGTAAGGAATCGATTCGATTTATGATAGTGAGATCACAATTAGATTTTCTAGATTTTCAAGTGTAAAAATGCAAACCAATTGACATTAGCATGAATAAATAATACCTTTTAAAATTCGTTTTTGTTAATTTATTTCTAATTCTTGCGTTCTTGGGCTCCAGCTTGCTTGTACTTCTGTCAGTTGCTCTGCAAAAGGGGGTCTGCAAAATACTGTAAATGTACTTCTGTTGAAAATGCATTTAAACAAAAAAAGTTAGTCTCCTGCAATTTAAATAATTTGAAGAACTAGAAATATACATAATCATAGTAAACAAGCCAGGTCACTATGTGAACAACCATAAAATATTTGTTTATTGTTTCTGCAGTGGCGTCGAGGCGTTAGACAGCTACACCACCTGAGAGGCAAAATGTAAAAGATTTAAATATCCAAAAGGGTTATTTTGGGTAGAAAACAAGTACTTAAAAGTTGTGGTTGGCTACAAGTGGCCCAAATTCATAATTTCACCGTCCTACTGTTCTGTTCCGGGCAGATCTGGTGAATGGAGAGAACATCTTCATGTTCATAGAAACAGTCTGAAATGTAAAAAGTGGTGCATCAAAACATAGGTATGTTGTCAAGAAGGGATGCAGATGATCTATTACTTGAATAACATTCGAACCACGTTCGACTGATATGGTACATGGGGGACCAGTACGTGCCAGGAATACCACAGCATCACAACACAAGCAGCTTGACCTTGAAGGCAGGTTGCTTCATGGACTCCATGGACAGGTTTACACTAGCTTTCTAGTTTAATGGTCCTGCACCCACTATGGCATCAGATTCCATTTACAGGGGAAAAAATGGGATGTGGGGTTCTACGTTGGTAGCCCATTCACCTCAAGGTTTGACATGTTGGGTGTTGCTTATCTGATTGCTACTGCTGTGCAGTTTGAATACTAGTTGATTAACAATATGATTTTTAATAGCCAATGTACAATGCAGGTATCAGTAGTTGTTTTGCAGTTAATAATACTAATTTTAATAAATGAGACCCAAAATAGCTGAAATTTAAAGTGAAAAATGCATGCATCTCTGCACTCTGCTCCTTTAAAATAATAATAATAATAATAATAATAATAATAATAATAATAATACAAAAATCTCTTCTATGAAAAGCATCTTATTTTTGGGAGAAAAAACGGACGTGTAAATAAACCCACATGGTAGCATCGTTTTGTTGTTGTCTCAGTTAAGTGCAGTAAGTTGGAGCTGGAAACAAAATTTGCAAATGAGGGTATATTTCAAAATTAATTAATTCAAATTAAAAGTCAAAAAGTTGTTTGATTATGCAAATGAGATGCAAACTTAATTATGGTGATTGAGTAGTAAGTTATATATTTATGGGGGTGAACAGAAGCATGTTAAACTGGACGAGTAGGGTTTATTAACTGTTCAGTAGGGTGTATGGTCACCAAAAAGTGTCAAAACACACTGACAGTGATGGGGCACAGGCAGGATCAGATTATCAAGCATTTCTTTTGGGATCCTCTTCATATACATTCTGAAATATCCCCTAATTCTTCAGTATATTAATAAATAATATACTAAATGGTTTTCATCATATGTATTTTTTTAGATATATGGATCTATTTTTCAGAAGCTCTAGGGTTCGAATCCCACCTCTGGATTGTAAAATTGTATGTAAGTCACTTCAGATAAGGGCGTCTGCTAAATACCTAAATCTAGATGTTTCGCCACGGGTGAGGGTTCAAACAGTGTTTCACACCGCGACCTGCATCATGTTCGTTCAGCGGGTTGTAAATGCACTTGACATCATGAATAAGAAAAAAGTAATGTATGTAAATATCTGCATTTCGTACTGAAGAAGGAACCGTTGACCAGGGTGCTGCTAGTTTTAGCCGCAGTGATTTATTCTTATACTCGCTTTGACATGCAGGAACAGCAGCAGCTGAATGCAGCAAGCGTGAACGCCTGCGACTTCTCCACTTCACTGTCACCGCTTTATAAATATTTATGTAGCATGATTCGAAACATGACATTACGAAGGAAAAAAAAAGCGTGTCACCAGGTGGAACGAGGTGCTGCGCTGCGAGGTTGAGTGACAGCGCTAGCAGATGCCGTATCTCAGCTCGTGATGCTGTGTATTAGCAGAACAACATGTAGGCGATGCCACCGTCTCACACTGACGTTCACCCGGGCATAAGCACGTACAGGAAGGAGAGATGCAGCATCTGAGAGTAGATGCTGCTGCTCTTCATCATTTTGGGCCCCAGTT
>JAYJMA010031344.1:0-11686 GCA_036873895.1 Parotocinclus cabessadecuia | reverse complement strand
GTTTGCGCATAGTGGGAGGGAAGGACACACCCTTGGTAAATATCGTCATTCAAGAGATTGTGCGTGACTCGGTGGCTGCCCGTAATTCCAAGTTGGCCCCAGTGGACCACATTCTAGAGGTGAGCCTTGTGGCAGAGTCAAACATTGTTGAGCTGCTTCGAGAAGAGCCAGGGGAAGATTTGGGTTTGCGCATAGTGGGAGGGAAGGACACACCCTTGGGAAATATCGTCATTCAAGAGATTGTGCGTGACTCGGTGGCTGCCCGTAATTCCAAGTTGGCCCCAGGGGACCACATTCTAGAGGTGAGCCATGTCAGATTTCATTGTGTAATGAATTTTGTTTTGAAGAGATTAAATTCAGCTCCCTGCAAGGTCTCTACTTGTTATAGCAATATCATTGCTTTTCTTACTCGTTTGATGCCAGTGTACACAGGGAGATTTTATACTAATCATCAAACTCTCGTCTTTCACAGCCTGTTTTTTTTTTTTCAGTTTGCAGTTATTTTGCCATGACAACTGCATATTGAGTTCAGATTACCTAAGTTTGGCAATATTTTTTTAAAAAGCAACAAATTGTGTTATAGCTTTAGACGCACAACACTTTGGAAAGGTGTATACTTTAAACTGCCATTATTCTGTTCTCATTCTGTATATGGTTCAGGTGTGCAACAACCATCCAATCAGCAACATTTCACTTTAACGACAAAGGGTGATCTTCCGTATAGTTCGGAATACTATCCATTAGCGCTTTTTTAGCTTCTGTTACACAAAATAATCAAGTCCTTTTATCCCCAAGTTTTTTAGGCTTTTCTCTAAGCAGGGTCATGACAATACATTACTGTGTTTTCTATAATTATTGTGGATTTCCATAAAAGGAAAAAAAAATAAAAGTAAAGGTTAAGTATGTGTATAAGTGGCTTCAGACGGATATGGTATGTATATTTTGCAGTGTTTAATTTTTTTTTATAAAATATAATTTCTAAATATATTTACACATTTCTATTTACAGTGGCATTAAAAGCCTATGTGTCTAAAGTAATGTCAGTTCAATGTTTGATCACTGTCCTGTCACACAGAAAGCAACGCGGTAGTTAATTCCTGAAAAACCAAATTTACCTGTTAAAATTAACATATCTTTGTATGTATAAACAGGGTTTTATTCACCGTGTGGCTAAATGGTGTATCCTTGTTTTTATTTTGCTCAGTGAAACATAATTATATTGTACTTATTGTTGTTGAGCTGAAACGTGTGTATGTAAATTGCATTAAAAGTGTAACCTTGGAAACACACTATGAACACACCTTTGAGTGTATACCGCTGTAGCATTGCAAGGTAAAATATACTAGACCTGGAGTAATTATTAATAATAAAGGGCAGTATTTCTTGTGACCTATCTTAGTAAAAGTTTAAGGTCTCCATTTGAAAACCCGCGATGCACCGAGTCCACGAAAGGTGAACTGCGAAGTGGCGAGGGAACACTGTACAGGGTCAAAGGTCAGAGGACATGTCGCGTGCTGCAAAGGATGCCAAAACCATTCTTGAAGTTTCTTTGTTGGTAATGATCTTTGGATGACCACTACGTGGGTTGTCGTCCCCAGTCTCTGGTTCTCAGAATTTGGCTATGAGGGATACAACAGTGCTGTGCGAAATTGCGGCTATGATATATATGGCTGTTGCATTCGCGGGACATCAGAATCGTCAATTCCAACTTCCATCAAGATTTTTCAATTTCTATGTAGATACCTTTTGATTCACAAGAGAGATTGCTAATCTAATTACGGCAATCGATTTTCCCAGACAATTCCGGTGGTCTTTGATATTCTACATGACCACCTTCCCATTAGAACAATTTGCCCTTGCTCCAATATGGCAGCTTTTAAGATGGTGGCCATGTTCCGGACATCGCCTAAAATCTAGACCCTCTGACCTGTGTCCCGTGGCTATTGATATAGAGTATGTTATGGGTATGTTAGGGTACGGAATGAAGGCCTACCTGTTGTACCTAACAGGGTTTAAGTAATTGATTTATTTTCTTATAATTGTTCATCTTTTCAGGCAAATGATGTGAGCCTGGCATCTGTCCCTCATGCTAATGCTATAGCTGTGCTGCGTCACCCATGCACCAGTCTCAGGCTTACAGTTTTGCAGGAGAAGGGCTTTAAGCCAAGGCCTGAAAATCATTTGAACCCTTCTACTGCCCCCATTGCTCAATCTCCCCATAGCCCTGGCACTGTAACACAGGTGACGCTGATGAAACAAGAACGCTCTGAGCCCCTCGGCATCAAGCTTATCCGCAAGTCTGAAGAACCAGGTGTCTTCATCCTGGACCTGCTTCCCGGAGGTCTGGCGGCCAAAGATGGCAAACTGCGCAACAATGACAAAGTACTTGCCATCAATGGCCAGGATTTGAGACATGGAACTCCGGAGAGCGCTGCTCAAATAATCCAGGTACTGAGTGTTTCTGCATGGGTGGAGAAATATTCTCTCACTGATGAGAGAATATTTTCCACATTTCTCTGAAATGCATTCCTGTAATGTCGGACTAGTGAACTATTGCAATTTAGTTACACAGTGACTCATGTTAAATAGTTACTGTGTACCTCCTTGACATTGACTGGTGATATGTTATGTGCTTATTTGATCAGCTGTAGACATGAACAAAATGTCAGTGAACTGTGTTTTTATGATTTTAGAAACAAAATATGTTCTATTAGAGCAAAAAGTGTTGGTTGTATGGGAACATAAGAGAACAGATTATATCATACTGGTATTGGGAGGGTTAAGAGGAAATGTTACACTTGACTTTGGGTTGTAAATAGAAACAGTGTGTGCTACGACTGAGAATAGAAGACAATCCAAGCAAAACTTTAACCTCTCTTTTAGCGCTGCCATATTTATATAGTATATGTATATAGTTTATAGTATAGTATATACATTTCTAATGATGTATGCTTTCTTTTTTTAATGTTGTGTTATCAGCATATCTTCTTTGTTTGTCTGTGGTTATGATTGTGCAGGCAAGTGAAGTACGAGTTAACTTTGTGGTGATGAGGCAGCCAGATTCTTCAGAAGAGGGAGGTGAGGTGCAGACCAGAGCGGCTAGGAGAGTTGAGAATCCATACTTCAGACGCCGATCCACATTTATGAAGGTAGAGAATTTGTGTTGGCACATTTAAAAAGGTAATGGTTTTTGGGTATTTTTAGGTTTACCAATGTTATGCCACCTTATGTAGGGCTATCCCCTTTAATTAGTGGTCTCTGGTATTTCAGCCACACCCACTGCTAACAAGCCGTGGCTGACTAAAAACTATATAGTTAAGTTAAAGGGATATCCAATGTACAATATTACTTCATAAGATAATGGGCTCTGGGTTTACAAGACGTGGGCAGTAATCAGATTTCTATTTTGCAACCATCCTTCCGGTGACAAACTTCAGACTTCTTTATTAATGCAATTCTTTATTTCCTCGAGCATTTCATGGTCTCCCCAAAAGTGTTTGGTAACCTTATTGTGGATGCTGCATTTAATTCCAGGGTAATATCCAGAAAATAGCAACCAGGTTATGAAAACAAGCCATAAAGAAGCCCTTTGACACTTTTAGGTTAACTAGTGTCTTTAAATTGCCCCCAGCGTGAGTGCGTTATGACCTCCTGTCGGGCATTGATGCTGATGTAACACAAAATGAATAAATAATGAAACAAAACTTTAAACGCTACTGCTACCATGTGGCTGTGTGTGTGGTTCATTTCTTTCTCTCTGAAATCCCTCTTCACACTGCTGCCTGTCACACCTTGATTCAGTGTCACTTCCTCAGTGGCTCAGAGGTGAAAGCCAGAGGCAGCATATGCAGGCTGGTGAGAGTGAGAATAAAGCAGTTAGTCTCTATCTTGGAACCTCACTCATGATCAAAAGGCTGAGGGTGCTGCTCTGCCTCTTTCACCCACTCTGCTGTGTAGCAGCTAGTGATCAAAGCTGGTGACAGTTAGCTTTCGCCTGCTGAGTTGAATCCTTTCCTCTTGCTGGGAGGGAGGGTCCCCTGCTGGGTAGGAAGAGACCCCCCTCCCTTTTACACCTTCTGAAGAACTGAAAAAGATAGTGGAAGCTGTGGCTTTTGCCATTAGACATGAGTTACGATAGCATAGTGTCAGTCCCTTCACATTAGCGCTGCTTTCTGTTTGCAGCTGAATCTGGAAAAGAGGAATGTTTGTGTTTACAAATGTTTCACCACAGGAGTCAGACAAGCTTCTTGGGCTGTCTTTTTTGCACGTGGATTAGTTTTACAATTGAGAAACATATTAAATATGATGTAAGCACGTTAGAACTGCTGCCTCACCACTCTGAGGTCCCTGGTTTGATCCCAACCCGGGGCTCCGTCTGTGTGGAGACACATCCTCCCCATGTCTGTGTGGGTTTCAAAGGGTACGCCCACATTCCAAAGACGCGTGTTAGACTAATTGGTTAGGTTAATTTTCTGAAGTGTGTGTATGAGTTTGTGAGTATACATGCCCTGGCACCCTGTCTGGAGATGCTCTTGCCTTGTGTCCTGTGTCTAACTAGGCACAAGCATATAAGAATGAATAATTAGAATATGAAGCACTTAAAGATAAAGACCTTCAGAAATGCAAATGAAAAGTCAAAGAAAGTTGTTCAGTTTTGCACAAGAGATGGAAACTCAATTGTCATGATTGAGTAGTAAGTGACGTATTCATGGGGGTGAACAGCATCATGTCAAACTGGTTGAGAGTGCCACACGGTGACTGTTCAGTGGGGTGTATGGTCACCGAAGACTGCCTAAACACACCGACAGTGATGGGGCATGGACAGGATCAGATTTTCCAGAAGTTCTTGTAGGATCCACTTTGTATTCATTTCGAAATATCCTCTAATTTCTGTGAGCAATGTGTTATGTTTTGTTGCAATTATAAACCTGATCACACAGCCTCTGTTTTTATTTTTTTTAAAAAACAAAAAAAACTTGCAGCAAGGACTGAGATGAGCCAAGGTGTTACCACTTATGTCAGTTATGTGTTGGATCTGCACCCCAGTCTGAGAACTATGGATGCAACAGTTGTGGATTGGGTTCTAGTTGTGATGATAAGCTGATACATACATTTTTTTCCTGCATTGCAAGAAAAAAACATAAGCCACCAGAGTTAAATTAGCTGTTTTTTTTCACAACCCTGTGCACATTTCACAGTACCCAGTATGTATACAGTGTGTCTGTGTGTACTCGTACACACGCATCTGTATAACCTGCATTCATCTGCAGTGCCACCCAAGTAGCAATCACAGTTTACTGAGTCAAAATTAACTGTCAAAGGATCACAAAATGTTATTTGAAACATGGCTGAGGTGGGTTTTTTTTGTTGCTTGTGATTTAGGACCCTCCTGGTGGATTTTCCAGTCAGGAGAAGACAGTAAGTCTTAAAAAGGAGCCCCGTCATTCATTGGGCATCACAATTGCTGGTGGGAGAGACGGCCGCAGTCGCTTGCCCGTGTACATTACTAGTGTGCAGCCAGTTGGATGCCTTCACAAAGATGGCACAATCAGACCAGGTATAACATCCTGCTACTTCAGAGTTAGTCCTAATAGTCCTGAAGATTATTAACTGTTTTTTGTTTATTCTGAATCAGACAGTCTTAACTTACCTTAATCCTTCTGATATGAGTAATGTGCATTTTAATCACTGTATTTACCCAGGTGATGTGTTGCTCAGCATCAACGGTGTTGACTTGACCCAGCTGACCTATAATGAAGCAGTGTCAGTGCTGAAAACACAAGCTGCCCAGAGTGCTGTGACACTACGTGTCATTCGCACCGTGGCAGAGGAGGAAGAGCAAGAAATAGAGGCAGCAAATAAAGAGGAAATGGACACCCTGGAGAACCTAAGAGAAGATGATATAAATTGGGCTCCACTGTGGACCCGTTGGTTAGGCCTACCCAGGTACCCATCCAGTGTACAATAGTTAAGTTCAGTGTATTTTAAGTTATACAGTGTACATGTTAAAAAAAAAAAAACCCACAGTGTTTGTATGAAGAAGTTCACATTGATGATGTGGAATTTGATTTATAAAAATTACATTTTCCCCCCTAAGCCACATGCACTGGTGCCGTGACATTGCATTGTTGAAGACTAATAATGAAAGCTGGGGCTTCAGTATCGTGGGTGGTTATGAAGAGAGTCGAGGTCAACAACCCTTTTTTATCAAGACCATAGTTCCTGGCACTCCTGCCTACTTTGATGGACGTCTGAAGTAAGTCGTTTGGTTTTGGTATATAATTCCACTTGTTTATAGTTAAATAATGCTCAATAAATCCAGGACTTTTAAAATAGTTATCTGAAAGCAGTAAGCAGAATTTTTTTAAATACAAGTTTTAGTTGGTAGAGCCTCGGAGCACCAAATAATGCATTCATTTCATACACACTGCTCACAAAAACTAAGGGATATTTCATTATGGGATTTTTCTATTTCCCCCAATTTTTGTGAGCAGTTTGTGTGTGTGTATGTGTGTGTGTGTGTGTGTGTGTATATACACAGTGGTAAAAAGAAATATTTGATTCAATTTTGTACGTAATTTTGTCCATAATGGCTTTTAAGCTAGCTTAAACTGTGCAGTCTCGAACCTTTTGATTGTCTAGGTGTCTTTGCTTCCTTCCAGAATCATTCACTTTGCCCCCTTCTTTCCATGCAGGTGTGGTGATGAAATTGTGGCTGTGAATGGGGCGACCACAGTGGGCATGAACAACTCTTCACTGATTCCTATGCTAAAGCTGCAGAAGAATAAAGTCACACTTACTGTGGTGTCCTGGCCTGGCAGCCTGGTATAAAGCCTGAAGTTCCTTTCAAAACTAGTATCTAGGCAATTACGAGGATTTTAACAGTAATTTTCCAACTTTGTGTCATCCACACATACTACTTTTACGCATTTTACTAGTTTGTGCACTTTTTAAAATGAAAGACCTGTTACAAACATTTTGACACCTAAAACAGATTTAGTGTAAAGTTGGTACTTCATTTGGTCATTAGTTTAAGAATGAAGTTTCTCGTTCGTATTCTGTACTGGAAGCACCTTCATTTCTAATTCACTTTAGTTAGCTATTTGTCTCCTTTTATTTCTCCTGTTACATTCACTTCAATGTGCTGTTTAATCGGCCTCTGTAAGCATGAGCACATCTTACCCAGTAATGTATCGACTTCTGTTCAAACACTAGTCAACCCCATAATTTACCTGGAACTGTGGAAGATTTGGACCTGGTAAAGTACTGCATTTTTTTTTTTTTTTAACTCCGGTGTGTTTTGACACTTAACCTGTACTCTCTAAATTCCTAGATAAAACGACAGGTAGGAAAAGGCTTTTGACTGGATTGCTGAGCATTTCACAAACTTTTAAAAAGAGAAGATTCACTTATGGGTTTTGGCAAATACTTAGGTTGCTATCCAGTACAAATAAGTTGTTGAAGAACATGCCAAAGGACTTAATTTTGTCAGCAGAAGACAACATTTTTTGATGCGAGTTACACTAGATGCAGAGCTAATCAATAAAGTTAAGTATCATTGTAATAATCACTGATTTTCAATCTGATCTTTTAAAACCTCATATTCCTTGCAAAGATCATTTGGGCAATGTGAGCATTTCAAATACTTTTATGTTTTAGCACATGGACTCTGGACACGCTCCTTTTTTTCCAAACGCGCTTGTCAGAGACAAATGTCAGTGGCTGGTTAAACAGTAATATTTTGTTATGCATATCAAATGATTTTAATTCCGGTAAGATGCAGTAAAATATGATTTGTTTGATTAGCGATTTGTGTAAATACAAAAACAATAGAGAAGCCTTGAGTGGTTGTCCTGTAATTACGCATTTAATACAATCTGTACAGCGCTTCTTATCGGGTAGCATTTTGAGCATTGTGTTGTTACTGACTGCTATTTACATCTTGTCTTATTCATGATTGTTTACTTCAAAACTTTCTTGATCAAATGATGCATTTTAAAGCATCTTCAGTTTTAGGTGCTTTTACACACACACACACACATTTTATATATATATATATTTATATATATATATATATAAAATAAAAGATCACGGGTATATGATTGCCTTAATTTCTACAATACCAAGAATGTCTTCTTTTTTTATTATTCCTGTACACTGACTTCTAGTTGTGTAGTATTCCTCCTCAATGATGGATAAGGATTGTTACCAATTCTGTGTAATAAAAGATGTTGATCTGTTTTTAATTAATCTGGGTTGTTATTCAGGTTCAGTTTCCTACTCCTGCTTTTGAGATTAGGAATTGAAACCTGAGAGTTTACTAACTTGTGTACGTGTATACATGTAGACAACTTGCTCTGAACATATGCATTTTTCATAACGAATACATCTAAAACTAAATGGGCTCCTTATGGTTTCTTAGTGATAAAAAAGCCCCACTGTTAACACCAAGAAACCATGAGAAGCCAGTTCGACTTACTAGACATGGATTAAGCTGTATTGCAGTACATTGATATACTAGGTGTGATACATCCATTATGGTTCATTAAGTGTCTGGAAAAGACAGTGCCTGAGAGCCAGAGTTAAAATCCCGGGTGGGGCTTAATCAGGTCAGATGATGCTTTTATGCCGTAGCACAATGGGCTAGGACCTTGTACGTGATGTACCTCTGCTGACACATAGTACGGAAAAAGTGCACTGAGAGCTTCATGGCATGGGTTTCCATGGCCAATTATCTGCATGCAGCCCCCGAACCACAAAGCCACGCATTGGATGAAGTGGTGTAAAGCGTATCACCATTGAACTTTGGAGCAGAGGAAATGTGTTCTGTAGAGTGACGAATCATGTTAGTCCATCGGCCAGCTGATTGTTGAGTCTGGATTTGGCAAGGTATGCCAGTAGAATGTAACCTACTTGAACATGCTGCCAATTGTAAACTTTGGTGGAGTAGGGATAACACTATGGGGTTGTTTTTAGGTGTTGACCAGGGCTCCTTGGTTCCATTAAAAGGAAACTTCAGCATACCAATGCATTTTGGACTACTGAATACTTTCAACATTGTGGGAACATTTTGAGGTTGGTCCTTCATAATCCAGCATAACAAAGCTAGGTTTCTTATGGTTGGGTGAGTTGAGTGTAGAAGAACATGACTGGCCCTCCCAGAGCCCTGACCTCAACCCCACCGAATACTTTTGGGATTAACAAGAACAGAGTTTGCAAACCGGGCAGTCTCACTCAGCATCAGTGTCTGATCCCATAAATGCCCTTCTGAATGAATGGGCAACAACTTTTAAACCTTCCCTGAAGAGTTAAAGCCGTTATAGCTGCAAATAGGGGTCCCTTTTGTCCACAAAGTGTATTTGTTTTGCTGCTGTGTATATAAGTATACTGTGTCTGAATTGCCAAAATTAAAACTTGTTGTAATGGGGAGCAAGTAAATATTAGTTTCCTCTACATACTATCACTGGTACCTGGTACTATTGACTAAATTTATTTAGAGTACATTTTAACCATTTGTATGTTATGGAAGTGTGCAATAGTTAATTTGCATTATTTTTGCAATTTGCATTGTTTTATTTATTATGTACTTGCTGTAGTAACAGAAAAATTAAAGGAGAGGAAAAAAACGATTGATGTTATACTGCACATTCCAAAGTGGGTGTGTGAACATTTGCCATGCAATTGACAGGCAACCTCGCACAGAATTGGTTCCTTCATTGAACACTGTGCTACTGGTTAGGCCCTGGCTCACAGCAACCCTGAACTGGATAAAGTGAATATAGAGACAGAATCACTGAATTTACCAAATGATCCCGACTTAAATATGGAATAGCCTGCCCTCTTCAGGCTAACAGAGGATACCACTTTGCCTTTTAGCTAAGGGAACAAATGTTCAGATTCCAAAAAAAAAGAATAAAAAGGGAGTATGGAAAATTTAAATAAATACAGCGTGTTTTACATTTACTGTGACTTTTATCTCATTGCAGACAGTATGATCCCAAGATAGTGTTGTGTCTAGTCAACTTCAACTTCAATAATTTGTAAATTAACATCAACTTCTGCATTTCATGCATTTAACTAGCTCAAGTGTTACAGCTTTTTCCTACCCAGGGTCACAACTATACACTAGTTTATTTTCTATAATTATTGTGTACTTGGGTCCAGCACGTGTATCAGTCTAGGCTTCCATTTGTATTTTCAGCTGCATCTCTCGCACGTTTACACATCGTCTGCACACATTTTTCTTCTGAAAATACCCTTTATATTTACATTACAGCGCCATAAAAAGACTAAGTATGGTAATTTCACATTCAGCTAATTCAATAAGAAATAATAGGACAATAAATGATTACCAAGAATTTATTTATGCTTTCTGTAGAATTGGAGACATGTTTACAGGTACTCTGCAGTAAGATGCTGAGAGAGCAGTCTCTCTATATGTTTAGGTAAACTATAGGTGCCCTTAAGCATAGCGTAGATTTACACTCAAGAGGCATTCTTAATACAGGCTGGCTACATGGTGAGAAAACAAACAAACAAGGGCAAAAACAAGTAGAATCAACGACATATTCAAGAGAACATACGTGGAGGAAGAAGCTGGAAATCAACATTAAAGTATGTGAAGAACGGCGTCTCTGACTTCCGCCTAAAAATGTTCAACTGACCACTGCTTTGTGAAGCGTGACAAAACAAAGAGATGCTTCTAGAGATTGGTTTCTACATACTGTAAAATAAATGACATTTAACGTTCTTAAAACATCTGAATTGGCAAAATCAACGTAAAACACCTACTGTATTTTATCAGTACAGACAAGAAAGTTAATGTCCTCATGTGCTCAAGTGCAATTATCAGCCCTCACTTACCTGGCATGTTGTACATACATTCTATGGCTTACCAGGTAAACAGGTCCATATACACTGAAAAGTTACAGACACAGTTTAGAAACAAATTATTTTACAACAATATATTGGCCAAAAAACGAGTCACTGGCTAAATTACATTATGTAAACATGGAATATCAAGCGCATCTTGTACATATTCTCTAAAAATGCAGTTACTGGCAAGATTCTTAAGCTTCTCCTCTGTTGAGGACCATCACCAAATTGCGGTGAAAACATCATGCTTTGAACGCCCTACCCAATCATGTGACTGCAAAAAAAACCCAGGAACAGCTTAAGAGCAAATAGGAAATTAAGACCTGTGAAAAGGCCGCTCTAAACCAAAGTAACAACCTTCAAAACTAGACAGCCTCCTACACATATACCTTCAATAAAAAAAACAGGGTTTACTTTTACTGTAAGGCAAACACACCTTTAGGTGCATTGAATTTTCCCAACAATATTATATGAGAGGTGGGGAGTACAGATGTTGGGGTAAATGCACTTTAAAACCGTAGAGTCATTTTAAATGTAACAAATAGATATCAGGAGCTTTACTACTACATCGAGAAATGTGCAAAATCTGCTCTAAAGCAATATGACAGTGTTGCAATTTCTACTGTACATATATACTGGGAGAAGGGAGAATGCAGAGACGCCTGTAAAGACCCTCAGTCCAACGTTATATACAAGGCACTAAGTAGAGACGTGAGAGCCCATCACCAGCATCCCTCAGTTGTTCTCTTAGTCTGGTCTGAATATAGGATATTTGGGTAAGAAATCTATAAGGATCACCTGTAGACGAAAG
>JAYJMA010031333.1:0-11686 GCA_036873895.1 Parotocinclus cabessadecuia | reverse complement strand
TCTTTTTTGGACCAAAGATGAAAATCCAGACTGTTATGAGGAACACGGTCCAGAAGCCAGGCTTTATCATGGTATGGTGTCGGGTCTGGACACATGGAAAAGGTCATTTATACTCCTGTTATGCAGCATTAATGCAGAAAAATACACTGAGGTTTTAGAGCATCATAAACTGCCTTCAAGATGACATCTTTCCCAGGGACGTCCATGCATTTTTAAACGAGGCAAAACACAAACAAAACCACATGCTGCACACATTATAAAGGCATAACTGTGGAAGAAGAGGGCACGGCTACTGGACCCTCTGTAGTCCTGGCCTGCAGATGAAATATTTTAGGTTATCTCAGTGACCCAACTTTGCTTCAAGCCAAGAAGGACTCAAGGCAGGATCTGTTTTAATTAAAGAAGATTTTTTTATTCTCCCTTTGGATGTGAAATATGCCATGGCACTAGAAACCGAAGAAGATGATTGCCTGTGTATTATGGGATGCTCGGTGACCTTTACTGGGGTGTGACATCAGAGAGCGTGGGCTATGGCTGGACATTGTTTTTGAGATGATGGCTCATGCTGAGATGGAAGGACCACCTTGACAGCGCCTCTGCTCTCCTTTTTCTTTCTTTCTTTTTTCCCATTGTCCTGTCCAGTTCTGACAGTGACATCCTCTTGTGTAACCTTGTTCTCTCATCTGCCCTCCATCAAGGGATTGTTAATGACCCGCACCAATCTGGGTCTGGAGATCAAAAGGCCAGGCTTTACCTGAATCCCCTCGTAGTAGCCTTTGTTGTAGGATGAACGGTTCAGCAGATATCAGCGCCAGATCAAAGCCAACCCGAGGCTCATTTACTGCCTCGTATGTGTGAGTCGTGTGTTTTGATTACAGATATACGAAATACACAAAGGATTCATATAGTAGGGGAAATAATAAGCCTCGCAAAATGGTTCAGATTTAACGAGGCCTTACCTTGAAACCATAAAATTAACACGCTTTGTTGGATTTTTTTTTACATGTCCTGCAATTAGAATAAAGATTAACTGAGCAGAATGTATCTTAATAGGTTTCTCTGAAGATGAATATGATTTTAGGTAGCTATGGGGTCTGGGCTTTTTGTGCCATCATCTGTTTGTACACTATAGGGACAAAAGTATTGGGACACCCCCACATTAGATCTACAGGAGCTTTTATGATGTCCCATCCTAAATCGTTTCATCTATAAGAGTTCACTGTTCTATGAATTCTTTGAAGATTCATCTCAAAGGTGTTTGATGGGGTTGAGGTCAGGGTTCTGGACCTGGAACAGAAAAGGACCTTTCACAAACCTCTCCAAAATGTATTGGTATACTGAAGCATTAAGGTATCAATTCATTGTTACAAATGGTCCAAGGCCGAGCCCTAAAAAACAACACCACAGTCTTATCCCTCCTCCACCAGACTTTTCAGTTGGCACAATGCAGTTAGGCAGGTAAAAAGTCTACTCATTGAGAAATATCATGCTTCTGTTCCATATCAGGTAAACACATACAGGTGATCGCTCTTATTGACCTTCCTGCAAAGGCTAGAAGCCACGCCCACCATCTCTAGCCGTACCCAAACCTGCAGCTAAAACGGAACGCTATTATTAATACCAATTGTGACAAGTATTTTAGTTTTGATCAGTTGAAAGTTTTAATGTTCTTTCTAACATAAAATGTGACTTTTATATGGACTGAGTGTTAATTTATTAAAAGTTGTTCAAATAAAGATGCAGGATATAAAATAAAATATTAAAACACAGCCGGTGGCTGATTTGGGAAATGTACTTCTTTGAAACAAAATGTTACAAAAATAAATTGAAAACCATTGTTGCCATGACCAAGTTAAGCCTATAATTGGAAACATTTTTAGATCATTTCGTTTGTTTTTGTTTTATTTTATGAATGTATTTGTAGATGTAAATGTTTTAATAAAAATATACAATATACTGTATAAATGTAATTTTAATTAGAACACCAGTTGATCTAAAGCATCAGAATGTGGGAGAAAATCTGGAGCCTGTAGGAGGCCACACAGTAACCTCAAACCTCTGGGGCTGTGAGGTGGCAGCACTAAGCTCTGCACCATTGTGCCGCCCTACTATATATTTGCTGGGTTTTACCTCCCCAAAATACTGTTTGTTCATCGTGTAAAAATTGGGTGGTACAGTTGTACGGTGTAAAAGATATAGATTTTTTTCCCATTTAATGCATGATCATGACCAGAGCTAAATGATCGACTGGTTCAATGGCAAAATGACGTTTTAATGGCAAGAATTTGCAAAGGAATCAAATCTGAAGCGGCAGGACTCGAGCCGGGTAAAGAAACCCCAGGGAGGTAAATTTGGCGGCTTTTGAAGGTAATGTCCTCCTCACCCAGCAGCCATTCTTGGCCGTCTGTTCTCAGCTGGAGAAAAATGAGGGTTGTTTAAGATGATTGACAGTGCTTGTACCATTTTCAGATCTCCTGCTACTGAAGGGTAAGAAGAAAGAAATGCAGAGGAACATAAGAGCCTGTATATTGAATGAAGCTCTGCAGATGATTTTGCTTTAGAAAGCATTTACATTTCATATCGTTATGAGGGAACCTGAATAAGAGAAACACCGAATAAAAAAAAGAGAGGGGACGTGGGAGGTTCGGCATGACTGCCTTCACACTAAACGTAGTTAAAGAAGCTACAAAAAAGCGGCAATACTTTTTCCCTCTGCGTGTTTAGATGTTGGCGAACTTTCATTTAGAAAATCAACTGCCGTTTCCGAAATGTCAGTTCTTGGCTAGTGTCCACTTTCTGATTAAAGTGCCTTTTGATCTCATGCATGGGCATGACTGGCATGTCTGAGGGAGTGTAGGCTGGTCAGGGGATCATCATATTAAAATGTCAAAAAGATGTTCTACCAAAATGTGTGAAGTTCTTGCGTTTCTTCCTGATTTCCAGAAACAGAAAACTCACTTCTCAAAGTCGAACCTGGTGCCGGAGTGTGAGTCGTTCTTCCTAACTGAACTCAAACGTGGAGTTATTTCATGAAACCAGGCATGAAGCGCCCATTTAACAGTGTAGTGCCAATCGGATTGAATATGTGTATTTCCTGAGGGCTGCCGGTCCTCGCCTTCGCACATCTCTCTTACATTCTGGGAGAACCTGCCCGCCTGAGTCACTGTCAATTTCCCCTTATCTCTCTCTGGCCGTGTGCTAGCATTTATCATTAGCGTGCAGCAGGTGGAATGCAGCAGTATCGCAGGAATCAGTAATTCAAGTACGGCCAGGGTGACGCTCGACCGTCCCGGAGAGAGACGAGGTGGAGGAGCAGGAGGAATGATGAAGATGTCACCTGTCTGCTCCTGTGCTGTGTTTTTATTGGAAACGACACCTTTATAATTCCTGCTGGATAATTGCTAGTGGGCTGGAATGGTAATAGAACTCTTCGTGGGGAGGGAGAGGATTTTCGCCCCGATGTGCCGACACTGAATGATGGCTAAATTGGCAAGAACTGAGCGAAGAACAGAAGTTCAGCCGGTGTGTCACCCAGGGAAATAAGCAAAAGTAATTAGGAGTTAATAAGACGTCGTATTGCTCTGAATGAGCGCCGCTGCGCAGAATTATGATGTCCTAGATGTGAAGCCGTGCTTCTCCATCATGTGTGTTAGAAACCTGGATGGAAGTTTGTCTTACAGAGTTTTAAAGACGGTGGTAAAAGAAGGAATGAGTGAGCTGAGATGAAGCTCCGCCTTTTATTAAGCAGAAGCATCGTAAAGGAGTGTCCGCATCTAGGATGGATCGTCATACTGTGGAATCGGGGATTGTGCTCGGAACCAATCAGGATTTCACATCTTTATTTTTGGAAGAAATGGATGTTGTGTGCTCCAGACCAAAGCAGGAAAGCCATAAGTCAGGCTCTGTCATGGTATGGGGTCGGGTCAGGGTTCTTAATAAAGGTCATGTTTGAGCAACATAACATCCCTAACAACTTAAAAGTACTTCAATTATACTACTGATCTTTGACTGGAATATGTCTCTTATACAGGGTTCATCATTTATCATCAGTTTCTCTGTCCTTTCTCCTATAGACCAAGAGAATCTTGCCCTCCGCCCTCTGCCTGTCACAATTACTGTGTGGTTCTTGAAGAGAACTAAGGGCTCCACTTAGAAAGCAGAAGAATTCTGAGCTCCTGTTGCTTTCTACTCTTGTTCTCGTCTGATTTCAGGTGATTTCCACCAAGACGTTCTTCTGCAACATCAACCCACCGCCTCCTTAACCATCTGCTTGAACTCCTGAAGGCTTTGCCACCTTCTGTGATGAGAAGACAAACAAGATATGCTGTTTTTTTCTTATCTGATGCTATTCCTCCGAAAAAAAAAACAAAATCTGTCAATAATAAAACTTGAAAGCAATACTACCACACGACCGCTGGATCCCATCCCATCACCAGCGTTTCAAAAGTTCCTCAAGATGTCCTTCCTTTTGTAGAGTCAATCACAACACTCCTTGATGTCTGGTCATGTTCCATCTACTTTCAACTGCAGGAATCATTCCTATTTTGGAGAAACTTACACTCAACAATTCAGACACCATCGACTACAAAACGGTGTCACTTCTCTCTTTCTCCAAATACTTCAAGGTGCTGACTACATTCAGTTCCCCACCTTTCTCATGCAGAATGACCTACAGGATTACAGCCCGCTCATCAAAGAAAGATTGGAAGATTGGATTGATTCAGTCCTAACTTTATCAGATTTTTCTTGTTAGTAAATGCATCTATGTCCCTGGAAAAGATATCTTAAAGGAATTTATGCTGCTCCAAAACCTCAGTGTATTTTTCTGCATTAATGCTGCATCATAGAAGCAAAGAAGTAACCTTTATCAAGGGTCATGACCCGACCCCACACCATGATAGAGTCTGTCTTTTGGCTTTTCTTCTCTGGTCTCCATCACACAGCATCCATTTCTTTCAAAGAAAGATATCTTTTTATGATTGGTCTGAGCACGTTTCAATGGTCCATTCTAGATGCCTTTAAGCCTAGAGAAGTGGGCGGAGCTTCTGGACATGGATAACATGAGGTTTCTTTTTTGTACAGGAAAGTTGTAAGTGGTATTTATGAATGTAACTCTGTATTGTAGAGCTTGATAAAGGTTTGATAAAGTAATGCCTTACCCATGTGCTTCTATCAAATATTGTTGACGGTTCTTGATGCTGTGCCATCTGAGGGAGCGGACAGAGATCACTCCTCTTCAATTTAGGCTTTTTAATGCCAAAATTCCTCCAGATTATGAATGGTGTAATGATATTATGTTCTTTAGAAGGAGAAATACTGTGTATAAATCCATTTCCCTTTCTTTGAGGAACATCATTTTTAAACATTCGATGATAAACAGGAGTTCCTCTGATCATCCTTACTCATTACATCCTACTCAGCCATTCCTGAATGCTGCTTTAGAATCAAATCATGATTAGAATCTTGGAATACATCGCAGGCCTGTAATTCAGGAATGGATCTTTGCTACGTTCAACACTAGGCCTACTGGGCTGCTGGTTGTTTGTACTAGAATGCAGTAACAGCTCCTGTAACCTCTGTCTCTCCGGATGAGGGCGTCTGCAAAACGCTGTAAATGTAAATGCATAATTTGTGAGTGGTGTGTGTTTATAAATGAGCTCTAGTCTCTGGGTGCTGCTCTTGTAAAGCTCTCACTGTCGGAGAGCTATAAACACTGGAGCTCAGCGTTCATTACGATCTGGAACAGAGGGGTGAAGGTTAAACGACACTTCTGTTATCTTACTCGCTGAATTTTAATTCCCACAAAAAATTATACAATGGGCCAATTAAACAAACGCCGGCTGCCGTTAGGTTAACCAGAGCGCACGAGAGGATTGTGAAGGCTGTATTTGGCTCGGTCTCAAGTAACCTCTGCTTTCGAAGTCTTAAAACACGAAGCTGAATAAAGAGAAAGCGACGGCGTGACCTTATCACTGAAACCTACAGTTAGATAAAATGGAATCGAGTCCTAAGGTGTCCTTAAGAAGAGAGAATAAAATAAACACTCTCATCATCGTGGGTGCTGCTCACAAACACAGGCACGGCACATCCCGATATATAAATGTACCTTATTTTTAATGAATAATCCCAATAACAAAGCAATCTAATTATTTAATCGGGTCAAGTTTCTACCTGGTTCCTGTACATTAAAATAATAATAGCGATATCGGGTGTTAGCGTTCCTACTTTATGGTTACAGAACCATTGGCGACGTGGTTTATATCCTGTGATTAATTCGCGACCTGATTACGAACACATGGTGACCCATTACTTAAGTGGGGCTTCTAGTGATGTTCGTGGACAGGCCGTCTCACTCCACTCGCGCACCCGACCACCAAATTACGACACACTGGACGTTTGCTTGGTCAGTATGGTCAGTTGGCAACGTCCTGGGGCTAGTAGTGCTGAAGGACGCGTACGGGGGAAACCCCCAAGGTAATCTAGCGTTAGGGATAGATTGAGGGTTTTCCTTCTGTCCCCGCTCACTCCCAATCGAGCTTCACTCCAGCCGGCTGCCTGCTCTAAATGAGACACGCCCCGGCTTGGCTTCCTCGCGCTGTGTGCACACTCTAGCTTACACGCCACGCGATTTTGGAGACGTTCCAGGTCAGCGCTTTATAGTGCTCTCTGCACGTCTGTCCCCTGGCGCTTCAGAGTTTTCCCCATCAATACGCACCCTGGCCAGCTGGGGATGTTGGTGTTCTAATGCAGCACATCTTTTCCTCTTTTCCTTCTTTTATCACACTTTTTCCCCTTTTTCAGCCTTTATTTATTATTTCCCCATTCTTATTATACGCCGTGGGATCCCGTCTCTCCCACGAACTGGGGTCCAAACACCCTATCATAACATCAGGATGATAAAGTGGCTAAATCTCAGATTGGCTCTCTTGTATGATAAGGATGTGGGAAATTAGTGACTGGTGTTTTTATAGAGAAAAGGGGATCTAAAAATGAAAGGGAACTAAGGCTGTAGGTAGAGGTCAAATTCGAAAGAATAAAAAAAGCCTTTCTAACTTTGTTTCTAAAGCAAAAAACCTTTTATCTACTAAAATCCTACAAATTACCTCATCATCTTTCGCTAACCACAGAAAGAGCCCAAGGAACCAAAATCTTAACCACTCCAGCTGGCTGGAGGAACCAAAAACTCTTAAATGTTTCATAAGGAGATGTGATAATCAGTAATGTAGTAAATCCTGATATTTGTTATGAGCAACTCTACTCTGAAACTCTCGCTGCATTTTAGTCCCCGAAACACTACTACTAAATAGATAAATAAATATTATCATAAGAGCTAACGTAAGGAGCCTGTGTTAAAGGCGTAGTGAGTAAAAAGTACAGATTTGACAGATTTTTTTTAGATGTAGGACGTTAAACGCATGATTTTAAAGAAATAATCAAGTATTATTTATTTCAACAAGTGGGAATCCAAACACAATTTCAATTTCGTCAAAGTCTTGTATCCTTTTTCTTTAGTGTTAGCATTTAGTTGTAAAAGTGTATATGTGTGTGTGTGTGTGTGTGTGAGAGAAAGACAGACAGACAGACAGAGAGAGAGAGTTGAATATAAATCTCTTTCTCAGTGTGTGTTTCCCATGAACGGTGTGCATTTGTAGAGTTTGAAAAAGCAGAACACACTTCCTTATCGACTTGCTCCAGAAGTTCAGGACCTCCAGGGTGCACAACACCACACATACACACACACACACACACACACACACAAATATATATCCATATACATCCATTATCTTTATCTCATTCTCAGCCAGACATGACTTTTCCGGCTCCTGCTCTTCAGCTGTGCATTCAGGCCTGAGATTTGAACCTATAAACTCCTGATTGGAACGTTTTATGCTGATCAAACACTTTACTGATACGGGGAAACTGCAGTGCAAATCTGCCTTAATTAAAATTAAATATTTCCACAATCGAGTGCTGTTACTGTACACATCAGAGCTTCAGAAGCCTGATCCGTTTAAGCTCTTGTTCCTTATTAAAAGTAATAAAAGCGGAGCTTATTTAATGCAGAGGTGATTCTTCTGTTCTTTGTAGGAATATATTAATAAAATGTACGTAAAACCCCCGTTTTTACAAGAATATCTTAATCTAATCAGCCATCCATCTACTTATCCACCCAGCTATAGATTTACATGCCTATATATTCATCCATCCATTTGTGGTCTGTCCAACGTACTGCCTGCCTAGTTTCGTAACAACCTCACTATCCACCTGTCAATTAATCTTGGTAGCTTCCTATTCATTCATCCTTCCATCCATCCGTCCATCCATCCATCCATCCACTCATCCGTCCATCCATCCATCCATCCAGTCAACACCCCTCAGTCCCCTTTCCTTCCCAACACCCACCCATCTTCCCATATGCATATCTACATACCTAAACATCAATTTATCTATATATCCAGTTACCTACCTGTCCACCCATTCATCCATCCTCCAGACTTGTTATTTATCCTTTCAAATACCTAACAGAAAACCCATCCATCCATCCAACCATACTATCTGCTCAATCAATTATCCATCCTTCCATTCTTTTCAACCAGAAATCTACCTTCCACTCTATCCATCTAGCTTACTTCCTACCCATCTAACATCCATTCATTGAACCATACATCAATGTCCTAACCTACATATCCACCCATCCATCCATCTATCAACTAATCCAACCAGTGATCCATACATGTCATCAATCCATACACTTGCCTACTACCTAATCCACCCACCAAGCTGTGATTCCATCTTAATATCTCATCCATCCATTGTTACCTATACCCACCTATATATCCATCCATCTATCCCTGCACCTACCTACCTCACAGTCCAGGAATCCACCTACAATCAATCCAACCATCCATCCATCCAACCACCTACCAATCTTTAAATCATCCTTTCAAATATCTAACAGACAATCCATCTAGCCATATAAATATCTACACCTAACTACCTAACTCCATCTACTTACCTCCTAGTCCATGGATCCACCCATAATCCATCATTGTGGTAGTTTCAGTGTGTTCTATAATGAATCTTCCTCTCCATCATGTCAATGGCTGCAGTATCTCTCTCCATGGTGGTGTAACACTATCGAGGGACGTCTCACTTTGCCAGCCATTAGACCGAAATGGAGAAGTACGGGAAAGCGGCCAAGGCGGTGAAGGCCGAGTCTAATTGCTCGAACTCCTAAAGCCATCCTCCAGCTCCTGTAGTACCCAACCGCGCTCTCCAAAAGCTATCATAATAAAGCAGGAGTCAGGGAGAAAAATAACCATTACATGATCATCTCGGCACATAAGAGGCTTTTCAAAAACACATGTTCATTTCAGGATAATCCGCCGGCTGCCGTTTATTATCAGGAGAGAACCGCGCCACTCCAGGCTTTATCTTCTGTTCCTGTTCTTGTGAGGGAGAAATGAGATGAATATATTTACAAGTGAGAGCAGATACATGTTGGTGTGATGATACTGCTTGGCCAGGAAACAAAACAAAAGTACACACACTTTAGTATTTCAGTGGATCTTTAGTGTTAATTAGAGAGTGCATTTATCGAGATGCCATTCTTTCAATAGCCATCTGCTTATTTACATCCGGAACTGTGTTCAATTCTGGTTGAGATCTTGTCGAACCACTTTATAAGGTTCTGTAGCACGTCCCAAACTTTCAATGGGGTTGAGGTCAGGACATAGCTCAAGAGAGCCATCCAAATTGGCATTGTGGCCATGGAATAGTTCTTTTACTCAGCTGCTTTGCCTTATTACCACATAATGTTATTGAGGCTCAACTCGACCAACTAAATAAAACCCAGATCGTAACACTGCTTCCAGAGGCTGGTACAGCGGGCACTATCCCTGATCAATGCTTTATGATCTTGCCTGTTTACCCAAACGCTCTGCTATAGGGTCAATTTGGACAGTGATCCACAACCCAATCTTAATGCTGCCTAGGATCTTTAACGTTTTTTTTTTTTTATGGTTTAACACTATCCTTTCACGTAACTCTTTGAATCATGTGTTGGACAGTCCTTACACAATCCAACAATTTCTGTTTATTTAAATCTTTTCCACAACTGTCTTTAAATGTGGTTTAAATGCAGCAAAACACAGCATCCAGGAATGTTTTTAAGGACTAAAGATGATCAGAGGAACTCCAGTTTATCACCAAATGTTTAATAACGATGAGTTATTATAAGTTTGGAAGGGATTCATATACAGTATTTCTCCCTTTACATAACACAGTATGAAGAAACGATTCAGAATCTGGAGGAATTTCAGTCCTAAGAAGCCTAAACTGAACAGGGGTGATCTCTCTCCGCTCCCTCAGATGGCACTGCATCAAGAACCGTCCACATTCATCAATGTCTGGTAGAAGCACATGGGTAAGGGATTCCCTTTATCAAACCTTTATCAATACAGAGTGACATTCACAAATACCATTTAAAACTTTACTGTGGAAGAAGAAGGTAAGGATACTGGACTGGCCCGCCTGCAGTCCAGAGAATGTGTGGACAATTTCGAAATGGAAAAATGGGATGAGTCCCTGTACTGTTACACATCTAAAGACGTGTTTGCAGGAAGAATGGGAGGCATAACGTTGAAGTAGCTGTTGGGTGCATCCATGCAGTCCCTGATAAGAAACCCTCAGAGACCCACCGCTGAGGAGTGACAGTGACAAGGCAACGATGCAGTGGTGAGAGGTGAAGAAAGGAGGAAGGAAAAAAAGAAAAATCGTACAGGGTTCCTGCTGTGACCATACACTCTCTCTCTCTCACACACACACACACACACACACACAAACACATACAGGGAGAGAGAGCATTCCATCAGCATGCAGATTGGAAAATACTGGTCCACGCTCCACTTTAATTTTGAGCTCCCTCTATACTTTATTCCACTTTTAAACCCAAATGCCCATCTGCCAGAGCTGGAGCCTCGGCCGTACCATAAACCAGCGACCATTTTTATGTTTCTTTCAGCGTACGCTCTGTCGTTTCTCTTTACTCCAGTACTCTTGCGCCTCCTCCTGCTCTTGTACGTGTGGGAGTAAAGTGTTTCAGAGTTGTAATAATTGGCCTGCGCTCTATATATTTATATATTTATATCTTTATCTTCGTATCTGACGTTCACTTTGCAGCCCACGAAATGGTTCTGGAGCTGGAGATCACCCTTACGGAATAAAAGTGGCCGGTGGCCTTTTTTCCTGCCGTACCTCATGAGGCGTTGTGTGCCGGAGTGTGTACCTGACTTAACGCGGTCGTTTGGTAAGGCTAAATGACGAACCCAGTGTTTAGGTTTTCGATAAAGCCTTCCATTTCCACACAAGGACGTCTGGGTTCGTCTGGAATGAATTGAAAAGCCTAATGCCTCTTTTTGCAATCTGTAAGATTATCATTCCTATCACGCATGAGCCTTTCACCACATTATACATTCAAAAAAAGTCAGACCGTTTGAGTTTTGCCCCCTTACCCGTGACCACGTGTTGTGTGTGACCACTCCGAGCTTTACACAGAGGTGTCGGTCCCACAGGAGGCGTCTGTTTGCCTTGATCAAGATTAAAGCAGTGTGAGATCGAGAGAGAATGTCAGGCTCACTCAGGATCAGCGGACTGAACCTCGAGTCCTACATCACCCTCCGTCAAT
>JAYJMA010031312.1:0-11689 GCA_036873895.1 Parotocinclus cabessadecuia | reverse complement strand
TCCAACCGGAGGAACAGCAATAATGATCAGAAATGACACTATCCATAGCAAAGCCAATATAAATTCTAATATTCAGAAAACAGCAATACTCATAACCCTACACAGTCCAATCACACTATGTTCAATTTATATCCCACCAACCGATCATATTACATATCAAGACCTTGAGAAAATAATAGACCAACTTCCCCACCCATATATACTAATGGGAGATCTCAATGGACACAATCCACTATGGGGAGACAAAAAGATGGACAAAAAAGGCAAAATCATTGAAGATCTAATAAATAGAAAATGACTGTGTTTACTCAATAATGGGAACCACACGTACTTACACCCTGGACATGGGACATTCTCAGGCATAGACATCACACTCTGCTCTCCAGGAATTTTCATGGATCTTACATGGGAAATATGGAAAGACCAGTGTGGAAGTGAAAATAAAATCTTCAAAATGGCAACTGAACAGAGCAGACTGGGACCAATTCGAGCATCTCTGCCAAGAATGGTACCAATCCTGAGAACAAAACAACAAAATCTGCATAAAATGGTTCACTAATACACTTATAGAAATAGCAGTACAAACTATACCAAAATCTACAAAAAACACTAAAGCACTATAACTCATGGTTTAACGGAGACAGTAAAAATGCGATTAGAAACAGAAAAAAGGCAATTAGAAGATTTAATAAAAACCCAACAACAAATAACCTAACAAAAGAAAATCAGCAGAGCTCAAGCCCGCAGAACTATAAGGTTAGCAAAAAAAAAAAACAATCCTGGGAAAATCAGGCCTATCAGGCCTTCAGAAAACCACTCCAACAAGGAACGTCTGGAACATAATCCGCAGCATGGCAAACAAGAATGGACAGCCCCAGCTACAACACATACAATACCAAGAAAACGTACTAAAAACAGAAAAGGAGATAGCGGAAGAACTAGTGAAGACCTTTGAAAGAAACTCCTCAAAGGAAATGTGCTCGCCACAACTCCAAAAGTTCCTCATAACACACCAGAAAAATCCACCATCTTTCACTTCAGACAACCAAGAACCATACAACAGACCCTTCTCATTAGAAAAACTCCAGATCGCCATCAGATCACTTCACGATACTGCCGTAGGCCCAGATCAAATACACTACCAATTCCTAAAACACCTACCTGGAAAAACCTATCAAATACTACTTATTATACTAAATGATATGTGGTTTAAAAACTATATCCCACAGAACTGGAAAGAAGCAAATGTCATACCAATCCCAAAACCAGGAAAGGATAAAACAGATCCAAATAATTACAGACCTATAGCACTTACGAGCTGGGAATGTAAAACCATGGAAAGAATGATAAACTGCAGACTTGTGTGGATAGTGGAGAAGCGAAGCTTACTCAACAAATTCCAAAATGGGTTCAGGAGAGGTCATAGTACCATAGATCATCTAACATGAATGGAAGCCTACATCAGACATGGATTCAGACAGTGGCAGTATTCTTTGATATGGAAAAAGCCTACGACACCACTTGGAAACAGGGTATCCTGGAAGACATGGAGAGAATGGGCATCAGTGGACGTCTTCTCCAATTTATTGCAAACTTCTTAACTGGCAGACACTTCAGAGTATAAATAAATAATAACATCTCAGAAAGACACGTACAAGAGATGGGAGTTCCTGAAGGCAGCATGTTGTCAGTAACCTTATTCAACATAAAAATAAACAGTGTAACTGATGCCATTGATCCAGACATCATGTGCTGTCTGTATGTTGATGACTTGTGCATTTGCTATAAAGAAAAATACATGCCAACTATTGAAACGAAACTTCAACTAAACATCAATAATATTCAGAAATGGGCTACCAAAATCGGCTTCAAACTTTCAAAATCTAAAACAACCTGCAACCACTTCTGTCAACTAAAGTCCCTTCATCCAGAACCAAGGCTTTTTCTAGATGGAGAAATTATCAAAATAGAAAAAGAAACAAAATTCCTAGGCATTTACATGGACCAAAAACTTCAAACTCCATATAAAATACCTCAAAAACAAATGCCAAAAAACACTAAACATCATAAAGGTACTTACCAGCACCAATTGTGGAGCAAACTTTCAACTACTAAAACACCTGTATAAAACACGTGAAATCTCGACTAGACTATGGAAGCATAATATATGGAGCCACACGATCATCATACATATAACCAATAAACACTATCCACCACCAAGGTCTAAGGATGGCCTTAGGTGCATATAGAACATCCCCTGTAGGAAGAAGCAAATGAACCACCACTTCATCTACAACGTCTATCCCAAGCACTGAAATATGCCATTAAACGTTATGGGGACAGATCAAACCCAGTGAGTCAAGCCATCTACGAATCTCCATTTAAAAAAAACCATATGAGCCCAATCCCAAGCAAATCCGACCCCTTGCTCTACGCATTGAAACAGACCTAACAACCCAGGCAGTACAGTCAATACCTCCTTGGGACCTCAAAACATCAACGATTATCCTGAAACTACCCATCCGAATGAGTGCCACAACTTGTTTTTAGAAACCAGAGAACGGTTTTCCCACCATAAGACAATTTACACAGATGGATCAAAAACAAAGACAAAAGTCAGCAGCAATCTTTTCCTCAAACTACCAACACAGCATACGGCTACCAAACCACAGCTCCATTTTCTCAGCAGAAGGATATGCCTTGATATTAGCTCTAGAATACATCAAATTAAACAAATATAAAAAAATTCCTTGTATGTAATGACTCAAAATCATGCCTTAATACCCTAGAACAACTTAATACGGACAACCCCATCGTCTCAGAAATCCTAATCAAAAGTAAAGAACTTGAGGAGCAAAAATTTGAAGTTGTCTTTTGCTGGATACCAAGCCACATAGGAAACCCAGGAAATGAGAGTTGATCGGATCGCAAGAACAACAACAGAAGATACGATCACTACTCGACTCATTCCCTTCACAGATGCTTTACCAAGGATTTTTACATACATTAAAAACAATGGCAAAATGAATGGGACCTCGAACTACATAATAAACTACACGAAATTGAACCAAAAGTTGCAAACAACTATACAAAAATGAACGGTCGGAAAAAACAAACGGTTATTACCAGACGCCGAATTGGACATACCGCACTTGCACACAAGCACCTTCTCATAGGGGAAGATGCACCAACTTGTCAAACATGTGGAACCACGCTCTCAATTAAATATATCCTTACAGAATGGCCAATATATGAAAAAGAAAGACAAAATATTCCACAAGGAAACAGTCTGCAAAAGCTTTTTGAGACATCACCAGAGTATCTGAAACATCTTGTGTAACCTGATTAAAATGGTATCAATGACACAACCCATGTACCGCCATGAAATATAACCTAAGTGTGCTGAAATGGCGTAAAACACAAACAAACAAACACGTGCTATGTGTGGACAGGTATGGCTGGATGGCTACACCAAAATGAGGTGGAGAATAAGAGGCAGGCACACAGTCTAATAAGGCCAATCCAAAATTGAGCAAACCTGGGCCGACAGTGGTCAGCAAAAACTCCCTAAACACTGTAAGAAAGAAACCTTGGGAGCACCAAGACTCAAAAAGGGACCCACCCCCCTTGGGTGACTTAGATGTTAAATGTAAGAATTAAATTTGTAGTAATGGTAAAACTAAGTAAATAATAACAGGTAACTATGGCATCATACTACAGAAAATTGTAGTTACAGTACATTACAGTAAGACCATACCAAAGCCTGCAGCAGGACTGCCGCTGGCATCAATACTATGTAAATGATGCAGTAGATGTGCATGAACTCGAACCAGGTCTGTTTATGAAGCAAACAGGATGATCAGCATACTTGAGTCCAAGAAGGTAGTTCTAAACTGTCTTTACTTAGTGTCCTCAAAATTGTGTTCAGCGATCTGTGTGTATGGAGTGTATATTTGCATATCTGAAATTCTTAAAAGAATTTAACAGCGTGTCATTTAAACATACTAAAAAAAAACAGTTTAAGCTAAATAATGTTTTAAAGAAGTGAGGGAGTTTGCTTCCTATATAGAACCTGTGTCCTTATACTAATGGCATGGCATGTCATTTATATGTGACTATATATTTAGTTGTAATAAGTTCTAATGATGATATGTCTCTTTGCACTGAAGTGTATTATGGAACAATGTTTTTGTTTCCCTCTGGCTGCGGTTGTATATGCAGGGAGGAAAGACAGTTGGCTGTATCAAATGAAGATGCTGTTAATTAAGTTAAAAAAGGTGTCCTTAGTAGAGTAATATGTGAACTAGTGAACTTACCCTTTGTTCTTTTAGGTGATGGGTTATTAAAACAATAGTTTTAATTTTTTTGTTTTCCTCAGTTTCTCTGATTAAGTGGAACTGTGGCGCAAATGGTTAGCGCGGTTGCCATACACCTTCACAGATCCCCGGTTTGTTTCTGACCTTGGGCTCCTCTTTTGTGGAGTCTGCATTTCGTCCCGGTATGAATATGGCCCAGTATTATAGTATTGATTAAACCTTGCTCCTGTCATGAAAAAGTATTGACTCTGATTTAACATTAAACAAACAAATAATCGAGTAAATCTCTCTGACTGTGGATTGGTGGGGACCAAACTCTTTAGAGATGGTTGTGCTCATTTATTTGTGCCATTATACACTTGGACAAACCTGTGTTGTGAAAATCATATTTCGATAGTTCTGTTCTCCAAAAACAGCAGGCACACCTAATTGTTGTCCCATTGACTGAAAACTGTAATTTTTCTTCAAATTAACCATTAAATTTCTAATTAATTGATTTCATGCTTTTGTTTTCCTACAGAGATATACTTCACCTCCCCATGACGATCTCCCAGCTGACCATAGTCTTGTTATTACTGTGGGCAATGAGCTGACAAGTCTACCCCAGAGACAAGGACCTGATAAACTCTATGCCAGGTAAAGATTATATCAGTCATTGTAACGTATCTTTGTTTACTAAAAATTTTTCATTTTCTGAAACCTTTGCAAATATGTCTGTGGCCCTAAAAGGTTATTATCCCATTTATAAAGGTATTTAATCTAATTAACCCGTATGCTACCTTGCCAGGTACATTAGCTTTTGTGGTACAATAGCTGTAATGAGAGATGTGACCTTTTTCTAGGTGCTCTTTTTATGTTTTCTTACTACAATCCAAAGACCTTTGTTAGGTCAGTCGAAATCTTTAAATTACCTATGAGTGAGAGGGTCAGAGAGTCAGTCTTGCAGTGGACTGGTGTCTTCTATAGTGTTGGTTGCCCACCTTTGGTCTCTAAAAAAGTTAATCAAATAAACAGACAGTCTTCTTCTCTTCCAGAGACTACTCTCCACGCTGGCCAAGCTACAATGGACCTGATGAACACAGCTCAAGAAGGCATAGTTCTAGCCCTGGCAGAAGCAGGGGTTGGAGCCACAGTCCAGAAAGAACTGGCAGCAAGAGCCGGCCTCACAGCAGGAGCAGAAGCCGTGCTCGTTCAGCAAGCCGCAGCAGGGCACTGAGTCGTGGTCGCAGCAGACCACGCAGTAGGAGCAGGAGCAGGAGCAGGAGCAGGGCAAGAAGTAGAGCAAGGAGCATGGTAAGGAGCAAGAGTAAGCCCCGTAGCAGAAGTCGAAGCCACAATCGTGGTAGGGGAGTGAGTCGCAGTCGTGGTAGGCGAAGGAGCCACAGTTCCAGTAGGGGAAGGAGCCGCAGTAGGGGAAGGAGTCGCAGTGGCAGCAGCAGCAGCAGCTCAAGAAGCAGCACTGGCAGCAACACCAGCCGGAGACGTGAAGAAGACTTTACAGAGCTCGAGATAGCCCGGCGACGCAAGGAACTGGAGGACATGCTAACAATGCCCACTAAATCCATCTTGAAAAAGCGAGTTGACTCTTCTGAAACGGATTCACCCATGATAGCCCAGGTAGGCCCTGAATTATAGTGTTGAATAACTAAAACTGGGTCTTTCTTTATCAGTATATAATTTAGTCCGTGTCTGGTTTTAGAGAGAAATAACTGACAATAAGTACCTTTTATTGCTTCTCTTGGCTTGGAATAGGGTAAAATGTATTAGTTTATGCTCATTTTTATAAAGAAGAAAAAACTGATGGCCAAAAGATACTGTTGACTGCCTGCGGGCAGTAAACATGTAAACCTGTCACAGAGATCTAAAGAATACCTTTACTTTACATGCCTTAACATACAGTATTTCACCCAGTGCAGATCCTTAAAGTCTTACAAATACATGTGTTTTAATGGATTGAGTGTTCTGGTTTCTCCTTTGTTTCTTTTTTGCACTATGCTGCAGAGGCGCTACAAACAGACATTATTGACAATCTGCATACCTCATGGTCTGCTGGATACAGTTTGCATTTGTTGATACCGATTCTGATTCTTTTTACGATTCTTATTGGATCCAAATTAGATTTCATAATGGTAAAAGCAGTGTGAGAAATGTTTAATTATAAGGAATATCTTCATTTTTTTTCGATTTTCAGTCAATTTCACTCATTATAAGGAATACCATAACATTGCTCACAGTAATTAAAATTTCATTATGGGACCTTTCATTTTGAACTGTGTGTAATTTTGTAATTTGTGTTAGCAGTATATATTTAGTGATAGCAGTATATATTTAGTGATAAATAATATAGAAATAAGCTGAATTAATTAAGTCATTCATTATCTTCTGCTTAATCCACACGGGGTCGTGGGCCAGCAACTCTGGGCGCAAGGACAGGAACAGTCCTAGATGGGACTCCAATCATCGTAGGGCACATAGTCACATGCTAAGGGCCACTTTTAGAGACACCAGTTAACCTAACATGCATATCTTTTGAGGAAACTGGAGTACCTGGAGTAAACCTACGCATACATGGACCACTCCCTGGGACTGAACCCAGGAACAGCTGAAATCGCCAGTATCATTTCATGATTTCAGCAGTAGAGCGTACTTATGACCAGTAATAAGTGAGAGAAATTTGGTATTCTTAGATAATTGTTTTATATGTTAAACCACGGTAAGCTATGTTGCTATTAATAACACAGTGCACCGCTTAAGCTTAATATTATGCTTACCCCTAGATGTTTTTTCCATGTTGGAGGGACAACATAGAGTAAACTATCCAAATGTATTTCTTTTGAACTTTTGTATTGCCTTTTTTCCTCTCAAAAGTGGAACCAAACTTTGAGCATTCATCTTCCACTAATGTACTACCACAACTACATGATGGCATATGTAATAACATGACAAAAGTCTTTTTTTTTTCTACACAAGTACCTGTTGGAATTTAGAAAATTGTTCATTTCCATACCAAACTCTTGAGTGTTTGAGCTGCTTTTATTTTGCTGCTTTTTGCCACTGCTGCCTCAAATCTTTATGAAATGTTATGAAATCACAGAACTCTGCAGATGGAATTTGTTTGAAACAAAGGATGGAGAGCAAAAAAAGTGGTGAGCGATTATGCCCAAGGGAAAGAAGAATGGTAGATTATATTTTACTGTATTTAATTTAGATTTGCAGTTAGAAGTTACGTTTTACAGTTGAAAGTGCAGTGTAACGTAAAACTTGTTGCACATTGACCCTGGCTTCATGACTCTTCAGTTCATCATGGCTCTGCCTTTTGGCAGTACTACATTAAAATAACGCCATAACTGAGACCAGAGATAGCCAGAGTGCTATAGATTTACTTATGACTTAAAATATACACAGAGAGACACCGACAATCTTTTTGGTAAACAAATGCTTAAGGCCAAGTAAAGTCAAGTCATATTTACTTGTATAGTAAATGACAGATAACGACAGAGAAATCAAATATTGAATAGAGTAGCATAACCTATATGCATATCAGCAATTGGAGGTATTTTGCCCGATACACAGTCATTTTAGGATCTTGAGTCCTCAGCGTGGAAGTCCTTGGAGGCACATTGTCCCCTACCAACTAAAGGATGGAGAGAGTTACTGCCGTCTGGTTTGGCACAGGAATGGTGACACAGAGAGAAAATGTAGAAAAAGAGAAAATGTAGCCATTTATTGAGTATGAGCACAGAATCTATTAAGAATCACTGATGCGATGTGTAGCATGAAACGCTGGCGGCATTAAATGTAGCAGCATAGCTAGAAAGAGGAGAACCAGAAGGTAACAAAGCCAAGAGGAATCACATGAGACATCAGCAACCCACCTTCCCAGCAATCAACAAACCTGTGTGATCACACTAAGGAGGACAACAAGAAGACAGCCACCCAAATCACATATCACAAAAATCTCTAACTCTGAACCCTCGGCGCTTTCCTTAGTCACAAGTGCACAAGTCAAGCTCAAGAGGACTGATGCTCGGCCCAGCCAGGCCACCCACTAGACACTCCTGGCTGAAGATAATTGCGGGGCATGACAAGGCTGGATGGACAGATATGATCCCAGTCTTTAGCCTTAGTAACTTGAGCCAAGTTAACTTTGCTTTTGGTACTACCAATCATTAACTACTAACATTACTTTCTCTAAATTTATTTGAGTATAGTTTAAAAATGGGTTAAAAATCGGGATGCCATATGTGCAGATGGGTGTAAATGAACAAGTACAAATGTTGCATATTTAATCTTGTAGGTTCTATTTCTGAAATTTTCAGTTCAGATCTGAACTGACTTAGTTGTTCGTGGCACAGAATCAGCAAGGTGCTAGTGACATTCCTGACATTTTGGGCCATTTTACATGATGGCACCATTCAGTTGCTTCAAAGATGTCTCGAGTCGATCCTATCTCTGCCATGATGTGACTCTGTTGCTTCCCCACATCCCAAAGGTGCTCTATTGGATTCAAATCTGGTGACTGTGGAAGCGGTCTGAGTACAATAAACGTCTTGTCAAGTTCAAGAAACCAGTTTAAGATGATCTTGATGATGCTGAGCTTTGAAACGGGGAACATTGTCCATCAGATGATGTGAGCACTGTAGGCATAAAGGGTCTGATATGGTCAGGAACAATATTCAGGTAGGCTGGGTTGTTTAAACAATGCTCAGTTGGTATTGAGAGACCCCACAGCATTACACCACCAGCAGCAACAGCAACAGAACTGATGATACAGCGATGGATGGATCCATACTTTCATGCTCAAATGTCGCAGCAGAAATCAGAATGCACAAGACCATACAACATGAAATTTTCCCTGTTATTGACTGACAGGACTTGCCCCTGGTGTGGTCTGTTTCAAGGTTCAACATGGTGCGCATTCATAGATGCACTTCTTCTTCTCTTTGTTGTAATTGTGGAACTGTAGCCTTTCTGTTTAGCTTGACCAGTCTGGCTATTCTCCTCTGACCTCTGGTATCAACAAGGCATTTATGCCCACAGAACTCCCCTCTTTTGTTCTTTTTCAGACCATTCTCTGTAAATCCTATAGATGACTATGTCCATGTTCAAAGTCACTTAAATTATCTTTCGTTCCCATTCTGTATCAAGTATACATGCTTGAATGCATTGGGGTTCTGCCATGTGATGGGCTGACCAGACATTGGTGTTAATGAGCAGTTGAACAGGTGCGGGATGAAGCAGCCAGTGAGTGTTATTAAATTTAATGTGGTGTTAGGGCACTGGCCAGATCGAATAATGTGCAGTTTCACAGTGTGTTGTCGCTGTTACACAATAGATACCAGTAGTTGTATTAAGTAAGCTCACCTAAAACATTAGTAATTTTGCTGTAATATTGATTACCAGACAAGCACATTTGACCTAAACTGTGCCATGGTGTAATATGTGAAAATTCCAGACAAAAGGTATCATTTTGAATTCAAGGTAAATGTTAGTTAGGTTGTTATTTTAACGTTTTCAAATGATATCCAGTCTGAGTTGGGAATGCTGTTTTATTGTCTCTATTTCCTTACTGAACTGTGTCCCTAAATTGTTTCAGAATACAGATTCACCACAAAGAAATCCAGATGGCAGTGTGTCTGTGGATGCAGATCAGTTACTAAGTGTTGTGAACAAAAACATGGACCCAGAACTTTTGGCATCAGTGCTTTCTCAAAGTCAGAATCCCAGAGCTCTTGAAAAACTTTTAAGCAAAGATCAGTCTACCAAAGAAAGTAGAGACTTCACACAAACAGACCTCACACAAATTCTTTGTATGATGATCGAGTCTGTAGCCCAACCACCAAAACGAAGCTTAGATGACATTGAAGATGAGGAGAAATTCCTATATGGGGACGAAGAGGAGGACAACATGGCAGCTCCAGAAACACTGACATCAGGACAGTGTAATGTGTTAGATAACTATGAGAATACTGGAACTGATATGTTTCTTCAAACAAAGACCACAGTTGCAAAGAGTCATGATCTACAAGGCAACATGGAATACGGAGCTTCGGCTTCCACTCATGGCGGCACTGCTGAAGATGTACCTCTTTCGAATAAACATGGCAAACTCAGAGATAAGCAGCATTCTTCATCTTCAATTGAGCGACGTTTTGATAAAGACCAAGATAACTACACAACAGGTACTGGCCCCAAGAATTTTAAAGTGAAGGAGGAAGTGGAAGAGTATGAGAAGATACAGGACCTACTAAAGACTATTGGCCTTGACTTGGGCGTGGCTGAAATAAGTAAGATGGCAGCCAGGACACAGGAGCGCCTCCACGGTACTGATCCTTTAAGGAAGATTCCCAAGAAGCCCCAAGAGTTGGGTAGAAGACACAAGAGTTATAGTAGGAGTTGCAGCAGGAGTAGAAGTGACAGCAGTAGATCTAGTAAGAGCCGTAGTAGTAGCTATGAACGCATCTCAACTCGTTCCAGAAAGAAGTCTGTTCCTTCTGGAAGACGGTCTTCGCGGTCAGTCAGTCAGAGTGATGCTCAGTCTGTAACTAAAATTGAGGAAAATCTGTGGCCCAATCCAGGACCTGCACCACCTGACATTGTGGCACCTTTAACAAATATTTTTCCTGCTCACCCTCCCCATCAGATGCCTCCCTACTCCCAGTCACATACACGAGCCGTTATGCCTCCCAATTACTTTCCCCCTGGCTCTGATCCTTACGGGAATTACATGCCGTATATGCCTCAAGGGTGGCCTGTCTACCCATCTCCAGGTATGCCTGTTCCACCACCAAGTCCCATGGACAGCTACAGCTCCCCCACTGACCGTCCTTATCTTAAAGTAATCAATACAAGTGCAATTGAAACCCAAGAGACGGCTAAGAAAGGTGAACAGCTTTGCAGCCCGTTTCATTTTCAATAGTTAATTGTATTCTTAATTGTTTCTAAGCCTTTTCCCCTTTCCACAGGAATGATGGTCGACCCAAAACAGAGCATAACTGTTGCTTGCAGTGGCAATCAGAGGAGAGTAATTGAAGAAAAAAATAATGCCAAGCAAAAACAAAAGGTGACTACAGGACCATGTAAAATGGCTGGCACTAACATTAAAAAATAATAATAATAATAATTTGTGTGTTTGTGTGTATATATATTGTACATGTACAGAGCCCTTTAAATTTTCATTTTTTGTTTCATGACAGCCATTTGTTAAAATCAAAAAAGATACTTTTATTTAACATTAATGTACACTCAGCATCCCATCTTGACAGAAAGAATTTTTGCAACTTTATTTAAAAAGAAAGACCCTTTGATCAGTAGTTAGCATTTCCACCCTTTTGAGCTAGTACAGCCATGAATCTTCTTGGGAAGAATGAAAC
>JAYJMA010031292.1:0-11690 GCA_036873895.1 Parotocinclus cabessadecuia | reverse complement strand
GACAAGCAGTATTATCATTTATCCTGAGTAATTCTTTCACCAAGCTCCCACAATAGTAATTAATTAATCAGTTTACTAAACAAATTATTATACTTGCTGGCAGCAATAGTGAAAGGTGGGAACCATCTCTGAACTGGGTTTGAGGAGTAAATATCCACACACACACACACACACACACATAGAGACAGACAGACAGACAGACAGAGACAGACACAGACACACACACACTCACTCTGACTGGGACACTTTAGAGATGCCATTTGAGCATGACTTTGGAATGTGGGAGAAAAAAGGCTTACCCTGAGGAAACCCCCACATACTTATGCATAACATGCAAACTATTACAGCTAACTATTATATCTAACTATACTTAAAGAAAACAATGTCAGCTACCAAGAAGTGGAAACATCTCAATATTAGCCCAATTCCAGTGGAAGATTCCTCAACTGGTAACCCTGCTTTACTGCTTTAGGGAAAAGTCCTGCTCTGCGAAGAAAAAAAAATATTTTTATTTTCTGCCCAACCCAGGGAGTAGCCTACTCTATGAAACACCAATTTATCCATTCACTCACACATCTGTATTTGCTGCTTCAGACTGATCAGGGTTGTGGAACCAGAGCCTCTCCAAAAATATTATATGGTGAGTACACACCCTGAACAGTGCAAGTCCATCACAGTGCACTAAAGCTTATAAGGCTTTATACAGAGGAGGTTAGGTTTCACATTTGAGCCTGGTTCCTCTCGAGTTTCTTCCATACCTGTCTTAAAAATGTTTTTTTTTTGTCACTGCCACCTGTTGCTGCTTATTTAGACTAAACTCTTGTTGCCACAATGTTTACATATGCATTCAACCTTATTCCGAGTAACTAATCAAAATTAAGTACAATCTAAGTCATTGTGGGTTAAGGGCTGTGATTTTGTTTGTTTGTTTTGTTTTAGTTATATAATGCTGCATCAGTATCAATGGTGGTTGATGACAGTAGCAATATTACATCGATACTAGGTGTACTCACTCACACTGGGACAATTTTGACTCTTTGGAATGAGGGAAGAAACTGGAGTACTCAGAGTAAGCCCATGTGGACATGGGTAGGACATGTCTTAAACACTGCCAGAGTCTGATGTCTGGATTGAACCAGGGAGCTGTTAGCCGAATGTGCTTACCACTTGTGCCACCATATCACCTGGGCTAATATTTGAGACCATCCTTTTTTTCATTCGTCTTTAATGTTTTCCTGCTCAGAGCAGCTTTAGAGCTGAGCTTTTAGAGGAGAAATGGAGTGAAGTATGTACTGGAAATAAGGTGGGTACCAATAATGAACATAATAACAATAATAATAACCACTGTCCTGGTCAGTGTCATGGGCACACAACATCCTGCAACCAACCTCGTCTACAGGTGAGGAAAGAGCTCAAAACAAATAGCATGCCTAGTGTTATCTATTCATTTAATCCATTCCTGCCAATGCTTAGATGCAAATGGGCAGCCATCACGACTGTCAGAGACAGATATTTATATAATTACATCAATACGCGTAGTGAAAAATGGGCATTACATCACATTTCACAATTCCCACATATTTCAAAGTCTCCAGAAACACAAGTGCTAAAAGGTACAGGCTTTTTATAGCCGCTGGTTCTCCCACACCAGCGTCTGGTTTTACATTGTTTATATAACGTTATGCTGCAGTTATCATGTTGCCACGGGGACGTGACGGATGGTGTGAAAGCGCGATGTGCTCGCCAGGCACTTTGCATGAACACACTGATATAATCAGCTTAGTTCACGAGCAGGCGGCCCATGATTCATGCTCTATCGCAGTCTGTCAGCTCTAAAAAAAATAATAACAACGATACACACTGTTCAGAGCTCTGTACTCAAGGACAGGTGAATCACGAATCCCAAGTACTGTCTGCCAAAACAAAATAAGCTGATAAATCATAGCATCACTGAGATCACATAGTCGCTAAGTACTGCTCAGAATGAAACAGGTCAGACTTCAGAAAGTGTTGTGTAACAGGGCTTAGGGCAGTCACGTCACAGGATTAGATATATCTAGGGAGATATTCCTGTGTGGAGTTTGCATGTTCTCGCTGTGTCTGAGTTTCCTTCAGATAATGTGATTTCATCCGCATTTCAAAGTCTCTAATGTGTCCCAGAGTGAGGGAGGGAGTGTGTGCATGTGCCCTGCGACAGACTGGTGCACTGTCTCCTGCCTTGGGCATGGTGCTGCCACATAGGCCCTTATTCCTTACATGAAAGTGAATGAATTGAGACATGAGAGATATTGCCAGGCATATATATTAGGTGAGTTTAGGCATGCTTTTGGAATGACTGGCTAAATAATTACTTGATCATTCTGAAAGGGACTGAGCTCCTCTGATCTCCTGCTCTACTCTTTGAACTAAGGTTGCATCTATTTATCCCAAAGCTTATGAAGTGGTACCTTCATTTTGGAATGGTTATGCAACCCATGATAAAATGAGTTTTAATTAGGTAGAAGAGCATGCAAAAGTAAAAAGGGATTTTCAAACTGTTTTGTTTGTGTTCTTTGGAGAAGGTGGTATGATATACTTTCTCAAACCAGAAAGCACAACAGGAGTAAACAGTCACTGCCATACACAGGAACTCCAGCAGAACACAGCTGGTTGTTAGGATCAGTGTAGACTGATTGGCTTGTTCCTGATCGTGACCACTTAGTTCCCTGTTATGTCATCTGCCCATGACAACCAACACTGTGAGTCTAACCTCAGCTTTAATCCTGTGACAACCTCAGATAAACAATATGCAGTCTCTTTCTTTCTCTGTGCTCCTTCTGTGGAGAATCCAGACATGAGATCAGACTTTTCTGAACTGTACACCTATGACCATCTGAACATCTATTACAAGGGCATATGCTATTTTACAGAATATATAGTTTAATTACTAATGAATTCATTCACAATGATAAATGATAGATAATAGAATAGATTAATTAATAGAATACAATATAATATATTAATTCATGACATTCTGTTACACTGTTTGAATTAATTTCAATATACTTTGGTGGTAAATACTGTTATGTTCACTAGCGCTCAAAAGTTGATAGTTGAGGTTACATGTTCCATATATGACATTTAGGTAATATTTAGTTTTATTTGGGTTAAATGCTCATCAATATTTAAGCGCTTATATGATGTACAATTGCATTAATGGCTCATCAAGTCTAGCTGTGTGCATCTAGCTGTATTTTCCTGTATTAATACTAAAATAATACATGGTTTGGGTTTGTATGAGGTAATACTTTAGTAATCTAAATTACTGCAGCCTCTCTACTGAATGTTATAAATGTATGAATTTGTATTCCTGATTCCACAATAAAACCCCTTCTTTATTATTTGCAAAGCAGTGTATTCGCAATTACGTGAGATCAATAAATATGTATAAACTACCATATCTGATATATAACTGGCAGTCTGAATGCATTTCTATTATTTAGACTATGAGAACTCTATTTTGCACAATCATGATTTTTCTAAATGTGTACAAAAAGCCAGCATGAATCTGTATATGCATATACAAGTGCACAATTGGAAATGCTATAATAAACAATGTGGCTGTAAACACAGCTTGCCAACCGTAAAACTAAATCTTTGGATTTAAAGATCTAATTGTTATCTCGATATATTGTGCAGTTATGCATCTGGGCCTTGATCAAGACAGTAACTGAACAATGGTAGACTTTATGGCAGACAGGTATATACAAACTAACAGAAAAATGGAAAATGATCATATCAGACATGGCTCACAGTTCCAAGAAATCCAATCCAATGGGTAATAAAAATGCAAAATAGGTCAGAGAACTGAACATGGTCATAATAAAGTTAATTATACATACTGTATATGTAATATTACAAAGGCTGGTAAACTACACACAGGTAAACAGTGAGATTTGTGGCGAGTTCACAAATGCATGAGCCAAATAAAATGATTTTCAGGTGTGCACACAATGTCACCTCTGGTGATACTGACTGGTAACCTAGAAGTGTACTGATAGTAAAGTGCCAGGGTCACTGGGGTACTGAAATTTAAAAATATTTTATAAAGACTAGTGTGGCAAATGTACTTATGTCATTGGCCTGCAAATAGGATTGTAGTCACAGATTAATTATTTGATAGTGTCATATTATGTTTTATCATTGGGATCTATGTTTGAGAAAATATTCTGAAGCCGATTTTCATTTGTATTTAGCATTTCAGATTTAATTGTGATGGATTTATTAGGAACTCTATTTTGTGGGGTCATGCAAAAGCCAAAGTCATGAATAATACACCATTGTCATTCAATACAGAGAGTGTCAACCTGCATTAAAAAGTTTTTCAATATTCTTGATCGCTTTGAGTGACAGCATTTTTGTACCAGGTGACAGCAAACTAAATTAATTTGATCTTGAACCAATTATGTATTGCCAAAAAGTTCCTGACCAGGCCATTTAATTATGGTTGTGTTCAATAACAACAAGGCCTAAATTGCTAAACAAATGGATAAATGGATCAGTGTTGTTTCCCCACAACTGATTCATGCTTTGTGGCATCTTACTCTGTCTCCCATAACCTCCATATCTCTTTTGGCAATGATACTGGGAAACTGTATCTTCAATCAATCTTATGACACTTGTCTCATAGCTAAGAGCAGACTGTGGTAGTCATTGCATTTCTTATTTTTTGCAGAAAAGCCAAATACAATGATCAGAATTCTGTTTTTGCCAAATAAATAGGACTGTAAATGGCTTTGACTTCCAAGTGCCTCTGGGCCAAGTTCTCATGTTGACTGCATGTTTGTCCTGGTCACCAATTTTACTGGAGTACACGTCATAATATATCTAAGTAAAGGTAGTCACAGTGCCTTTGATCCTTAAAAGTACTCTCGCCACAGGTGTAATAGAATCACAGATGTTACAACACTAATGAGACATTTATGCTGTATGAAATCTTCCTTAAGAGTGTAACTCTATTGTTAGGTATATTCACTTGCCATTGCCTGAAAAAAACATGTGCATTATGTCTAAACTGCATCTGTAAAATGTGCAGCTTTATTCCATCTGTCAGAATCTTACCTGGTTAAGCTTACCCAGACATACCTAAGACAACAATTATACAGTACCTAGACTGAAAACATACCCAGGCTTGCTTGGACTGACCAAAATTGTGTGCAAAATACTAGCAGCCTTAAAATATGATGGGGAACATCAAAAATAGATTATAAGCAATATGTTAGTAAAACTTTAATGTGATTTTATGATCAGCAAATTTTCTAAAGTATTTCTAGAGTTGCTCAAGAAGCACAGTCTTTATTGTCCATTGTTTTGATTAATAACACAAACACATGTTTGTGATGTTGATTGTGTTGAGCTAATACTGCTTTGGATGCACAATGGTTAGCACTATTGCCTCACAGCTCCAGAGACTCGATTTAGTCCCAACTTAACCACTACCTATATGGGGTTTGTAGGTTCTGTGTTGCATTCCTTCAGGTACTTAAATTTCCCCTCAAACTGCAAAGACATGCGTTAATCAATAGGAGTCTCTAAAGTGTCTGTGCGTATTCTCTGCCATTCACTGGTGCCTTGTCTAGGTTTGGTTTCTCCCTTGCATGCAGTTCTGCCAGTTAGCCCAGCCATAAAGCCACAGTCTAAATTCAGCATGATTGGACCTGAGTCATGAATAATTCCCAAGCCTGCAACTGGCATGAATCAGTTAAAATATTTGGATATGCCTAAAGTATGCAAGCAACCACTGCTACAGCATTTGAGAGAGAATCTATAAGCATACATGGACTAAACTCCCTAGCCCCCTTCAGTACACATATGGTAAGGATTACAGATCTCCTATAACACACAGGTGCTTCAAAAAACCCTGGTAGATGGATTTCTGCTAGGCTGAACTACAAATATGAAAATTTCCTGTGATTTCACACAGGATACGAGAGGGAATTCTTCACTCTCACAGCACTGTAATGCAACTGAAAACCGTAATTGCAGCAGAAATGACCAGGCCACTCTCTCTTAAGGTGAAAATGGATCAGTGGTTCTCTTTGAATGTGCTTTGATGACTGTGTACTGTATGCACTGCTCTGACTGCTCTGAGATCAGAGAGCAGATGTTAGAAGGGATGGGAAGACACACTCTGATCAAACATTAAGACATGCTTATGAAAGGGAAGGTTGATCTATAAGTTCAAATTAAAATAGTTAATTAGAATATACATTTTTTCACAAGTCCACACTTCAGTGCCAATTGAAATCAAGGACTTATCATTCTTGTGCTCTCAGGACATTTTCTATGATGGACAGTGACTGGTAATAATAAATATGGTTATCTTGTTTTTAGGGTGTGAAAGGAAAAAGGAACGAGTGCTTCAGACTGAGTATAGCTCTTACTTAGACATTTTCTGAATCTGTCACTTTCTGTCTAATGGTCTCTCTCGCCTTCCTTGTCTGACTCATTTATAACCATGGATACATACTGACCTAGTCTCTGAGTTTTCCAGTGCAGGTTATGTGTGAAGTCTGTGCCTTGTGAAATTACGACCCCAAATGAAAAATAGAAATAAAAAATTACCATGTGTATTTTATTTGTTTTGCAGACAGTATGAACCTAACATATTTCTTATAGTTATATGCTTTATGTCAACTTTATTTAATATGTTAATAAACATCCATTACTGCATTTTTGGGCCTGCAACACGTTCCAAAAAATGTTGGGATGGTAAAGATTTATCGCTTTGTAATTTTGTAATTTCTTCAATTAAAAGATGTTTGGCACGGAGGATAGCAGAATGATTAAGTGTGAAGAGACATATGGCTAGGATACACAGAGATACAGTGAAGTACTGAAGTTAACACAAAGTACATGACTAGATCTATAAAAATAAACAATACTGCACAAGGCTAAAGTCTACACATGAATGCAAAGGGTGACACGTTAACACAGGAATATCTAAACACGCAGTATAGGCAGCAATAGTGGAGTACCCAACACAAGACAAAGTAAAATACATGCAATAAACAGTCATGAACAGGAGCAAGAGGCAATACGTTCGGTGATCATCACATAGTCATGTTATGCTACAGTAATGTTAATATAAAGATATATTAAGAAATCTGTGTGTAAACAATAAGTGAAGGGATTGTAATATGATGATATAGATTTGGAGACACAGCTGAAAACATGAGGGGTCCACTCCCATCTACAAAGAACCCTTTTAAGCACTTTAAACAGAATAGAAACATTTGCATTTCATGTACAGTGGGTACGGAAAGTATTCAGACCCCTTTAAATATTTCACTCTATTTCATTGCAGCCATTTGCTAAAATCAAGTGCATTTTATTGCTCATTAATGTACACTCAGCATTCCATTTTGACAGAAAAACACAGACATAGAAATGTTTGCAAATTTATTAAAAAAGAAAAACTGAAATATCACATGGTCATGAGTATTCAGACCCTTTGCTCAGTATTTAGTAGAAGCATAATTTTGAGCTAGTACAGCTATGGAGGGATGCAGTGACAGCTGACTAGCTGGCTCAGCCACAGTGGTCTTTGGGTTCTTTTTTACCTTTCTCAACCAAAGTCTCTTCTCCCACAATTGCTCAGTTTGGCTGGATGAACTGGTTTAGGAAGAGTTCTGGTCATCCTAAACTTCTTCCATTTAAAAATTATGGAGGCCAATGTGCTCTTAGGAACCTTGAGTGCTGCAGCGTTTTTTGTTGCCTTGGCCAGATCTGTGCCTTGCCACAATTCTGTCTCTGAGCTCCTTGTGATTCTCATTTGCATTGACATGCACTGTGAGCTGTGAGGTCTTATATAAACCGACGTGTGCCTTTCATAATCAAGTTCAATCAGTTCAATTAAACACAGCTGGAAGGATAAGAAGAAATGGAGAGCTTTGTGAGTTAAATATGAGTGTCACAGAGTCTGAATACTTATGACCATATGATATTTCAGTTTTTCTTTTTTTAAATACATTTACAAACAAATTCTACATGTCTGTTTTTTCTGTCAAGATGGGATGCTGAGTGTACATTAATTAATGAGAAATAAAATAAACCTTATCACCTATTATATCACTTATTACCTGTTTTCACTTTAGCAAATGGCTGCAATGAAACAAAGAGTGAAAAATTTTAGGGGGTCTGAATACTTTCCATACACACTGTACTGTATCTAATGTAGTTCCTACTTATGCAAATAGTTATTCATTAATTCATTAATTCATTATCTTCCGCTTAATCCACACAGGGTCGCAGGTCTGGCAACTCTGGACACAAGGGCAGGAACAGCTTTTGATGGGATGCCAATCCATCATAGGGAGCACACACACAGTCATGCACACCGTCACACACTAAAAGCCACTTTAGAGACACCAGTTAATCTAACACGCATGTCTTTGGACTGTGAGAGGAAACCGGAGCACCCAGAGTAAACCCACGCAGACACAGGGAGGACCCAGCCCGCTCCACCCTGGGATTAAACTCAGGACCTTCTTGCTGCGAGGCAGCAGCGCAACCCACGTACAACCGTGCTGCCCACAAATAGTTAATGCAAAGTAATTCAAATTTCATGAAAATAAATAATGTACAAAATGTTCAATTCAATTAAATTTTATTTATATAGCGCCTTTTACACCGTAACATTGTCTCAAAGCAGCTTTACAGTAATACAAGAACTTAAAGTCCAATCCCAAGTTGAGCAAGCCTAGGGCGACAGTGAAAAGGAAAAACTCCCTAAAGTGATAGGAAGAAACCTTGGGAGGACCAAGACTCAACTGGGGACCCGTCCTCCATGGGCGGCCTAGATGTTAATTAAGTAAATACTAAATGTATATTCAATTATAGAAAAACTCTTTTAAAATAAATAAATAATTATTAAAATTTAGCTTAGCAATAGAAAAATATAGGACCAGAATTTAACACAGCCAAGAGGATGTTATAGTCTAAATCTAACTAAAAAACCTGAGTAAATAAGAATGTCTTTAGCCTAGACTTAAAGATTTGGAGACTGTCTGAATCTCTGACTAAAGTGGGAAGTTTATTCCATAGCTGGGGGGCCAAATATGAGAAAGCTTTTCCCTCTGCAGTGACTTTTTTTAATTCTAGGTACTGAAATAAGTTTGGTGTGTGGCAGTGCCTTCCATAGTATTGTTGCACTAAATGAACTACCCCCAGCAGAGACAAATCAGTTTTTAGTTTACAGTACATAACTATGTGACTGTGGTAATGTCTGCACAATGTCAGTTTCGGACCTGCTTATTTCTGAGCACATCCTATCGCTAAGACAGAGGGAACCACAATGTTGTCACTGTCCTGCGAGGCTGAGACCAACAGATTTCTGTCATTAGATATACCAGATTCAAGGTTTTGCTGCTGCGGGCCATGGGGCTGGTTTCATAGAAGCACTAAGATTGCACAATCGTGGAGGTATGCCTTTAATATGCGTGGCACCATAATATCATATTCCCGTCTGTGGTACTGCCCGAACAATAGCAGTGTGGAATGTAAGCGCACAGCTCATGGTCACAGTAAAACAGGAAATGATGTATCACCAAACACTATGTGTACATGTACAATGCAAAATTGTATGCTTACTGAAGAATCGAACAGTAGAAAAATCTAACAGTAGAATTTATTCATTCGCAATGTCAATGGTCACCTCACTGACTCAGGTAATCAAGAATGCCTTTCTAATTGGGTTCTTGTTGCCTTTCTGGTCACGCAGTATGCAGTTTAAATAATTGGTACTTTCCACAAAGTACACACAGGTTGCCAATATTGTCGCTTGTCATGTGTTGTGAGTATTTTGCATTTATGGTAGTTGTTACCTTTCTGTGTACTGAGTTGATAAAGCATAATCAAATTAACATGACATAACAGAATCCTGGCACTAACAAGTAACACAACAGTAATGGGACTTTCCATTCACTGCGAGATCTCCAGATCACCCTGCATTGACTTCAGGAGAATAGATGTGTAACTGGAACCTGGATTGCTCAGTAGATGGGATGGTGAACCTGTCAAAGTTACAATGTTTTGCAAAAATCTTTAACCACTACTAGAGTTGTTGCTTTAGCAATCCTGTAACGACCATATATAAATTTTGTTGGTGATTGGAACGTACAGAAACTGTTTTTTTTAATTTATTTGTCCATCAATAGACATATTCCACTTAAGGAGCACCACTTACCACATATTGTTTGGGTGTTGGAGGATTAGCATCGCAGCTGTGGCACTGATGCAGCAGCACTACTGGATATTTAAACACAGTGTACATTACAGTCTGTATTATTAGATGCCTAACTGGTTGATATAGCTTGAAGACGTGTTAGGATGTCCTATGTGTGAAGTCTAGGCCATCTTAGGTTCTACTATGCACAGTTTGTGCTTCATCTGTGTTTCCAACCACGGGAACACAATTCAAACTTGGATTTATCACTCCGCAATATTCTTTCCCTCTAATGTTTATTCTAGTATTGCTTATCTTAAGTATAAATTAATATTTTCACTTTATTACCAATCTTTAGAAAAGCGGATTCTTGGCTGATACCCTTCCAAAAAGACATTTCTTCTTCAGAAGATTAAAGTTGGTTTGTTTTTACATGTGGCTGTATTTCAAACAGAAAAGCGCTGCATAGCTGTGTCCGGCATAAATAGAGAGACTATTTAGTCAAATACGTGGTACTCAAAACACAACTGAAAGTAAAGTAGCTGAAACTGAAGTAGCTCGCAAAACATAACTGAAATCTAATGTCCTTATTCTGAACATGTCTCATCAACTTCCTGCTGACCTAACTTATGCCTTTAGAATGTGACAGGAAACCCACACAGACACACTCAACTTCATGGACACACTGAGACTCTTTAGAGATGCCAACTGACCTAACTCATACCTTTGGAATGTGAGAGGAAACTCAGACACACATGCTTCACACAGGTGGAGGCCAGACCCGGAACTCAAGCTCATGTCTCTGGAGCTGTAAGGTAATAACACTAACTACTAGAACCCTCTGGTGCAGTGCAGTTAAATAATGGTGCTGTCCAAGGGGTTATTGGGGTCGCTGGCCAGGCTGCCAATTTGTGGTTGCATTGCGATTTTACTTGTTACATATTTTATCAGGAAAGATTCACCACATGGAACCTGAATCTCCAAACTGCTCACCTTAATAAATCACCAATAAGAGGGTTGTATATTGTTTTTGTTACTGAAAGGTGGACGTAATGTCCACTTGTGACTTAGTTCTAGAAACTACACTCAGGAACGTCACTAAGATGTATACAAAGCACTTCTGTACGTCGCTCTAGAAAAGGACGGTTGCTAAATACTTAAATGTAAACGTAGAATGAACGTAGCAATACAGGCACCAGTGGACAGGTTTATCGGTGGACAGATCACAAGTTGTAGCTCTAAAAATATAGCTAAATAGCTAAATGGGCATCAGCAAATATTTTTACTCCTAAAATAAGAGCACTGTGCATTGGTCTCCAGTCAGACTGACATGCAGATTTCCTCCAAACATTGCTGAATTTTAAATAAGCTTGGTATCATGGAAACATCTTTAATATTTGATGTCCTATTCCCTTAGGAAGCATCTTATCTCCAGTACATGTAGTAGAATCATACTGAGACTTTTAAGGGTGGGGGGGGGGGGGGA
>JAYJMA010031281.1:0-11691 GCA_036873895.1 Parotocinclus cabessadecuia | reverse complement strand
AGTTGGTCACATTATAGACCAAGTTTTTCTAAATATGCCCTGTCAAGTCTCCCATTTTGGCTGAGAAATCGCATTTTACCCCTCTTTTCCCCCCATCCTCCCGTTTTAGTATTTCTTGTAAATTTCCCGTATTATATTATTATTTTAAAGAACATTCCTGTGCCTCTCCAAACTGAAATGTCACTAATCTTATGAGAACTGCCACCAAGGCTGCTGCAAGTGGCAGTTCTCGTGAGGTTAGTGCGGATGTACCTGTACAAAATATACTGCTCACAAAAATTAGGGGATACTTCAAAGTGATACTCAAACCACAAAGAAATGCAACTGGTCAAAACACTCTTTATGGTGTCTCTGTAGACGGCGGTAAGGATTGTTGTTTTAGCGCTCTCCTCATATCTTTGTCTTGACTATACATTTCCCTGTGTGTTGTTTATGAGGTTTCCTATGACAAATTTTCTAATAACTTAAAAAGGTCACACGACACCATTTGGAAATATTACATTAGCGTGAAATGGATTATGAGTATTAAGCATGCAAGCATTAATTACAATCAGGGTTTCAATATGGAAATGCAGTATTAGGAATAATTTATAGCTTTTTGTCTGATTTGTGACCTGCTGCCTGGCCCAGACTTGATTCTGTCTATATGTGTGTGTATGTATAAAACTTTCACACAGCAAATCCATATAATTACAGTCCTTCCCAAACCTCCTCCTGACCTGCAGGATTGAACTCACAGCTCTCTCATTACCCACAGCAGGTCCTTCACCCCTCAGCCCCTACGGCCTCATCTATTTTAGCCACAACTTTTCCTAACACACCCAGCCAGCATAAAAATACTATTATTTGCTCAGCCTGGCAAGTTTACTCCCAAAGGGTCGGCAGTCCTGTCTAAAATAGTGTAGCTTTCAACATAGCTCGGTATTCAGCAATGTTAGTTGGCCACTAGTTCATCAGCATGCATGCGGCAAGGTGTGTTAGAATAACCTGCTCACTGTTCAGGCATGTGAGATGCTTGTTTTTGGCAGCTATATCATCCATAAATCTGGTGCTTGTTTCCTTAGAGGAAATGGAACTGATGTATCGAGGCCTGTTGCCATCACAGTGTTGATAACTTACAGTGGCTGCTGAACAAAATATTTACCTAGTCTAGATGCTTTAAAACTCCATGACAGTCACCTAGTCGGGGTTGCAGGGAAGTTTATACACATATAGTAGATATCTGGTAGAAAAGCACATACATCTGGAAATGTATCCATAACTGTATGTAATTTATAATGTATGTATAATGTATATTAATCGTATTAGCAAAGCATTATTTTCTGTAAAATAGGACGTGGTCACATATGTACTTTAGATACGTTGTAGATTTTAATTAAAACAAATAAAAACATCAAGTACAGGACAGTTCTGTTCATCACCATAAATCATATTTTTATATGTTCTGTACAAAATGGTTTATAAATAAATATTTTGAAATATTGGTTTTTCCCAGCAAACCTCTTTTCAGTGAGCACCAGTTTTCTGTCACTCAGTCATGAATTATATATAACAGAGATTTTCATTAGTCAAGTGAACTGACTTTGATCAGTTGGACACTATTGCACTATTGGAGCCTTCCTGTATGGAAATTGGACATATGTCCAGTGATAAAAGGGGTCAGAGAAGGATGTTAGAATCATTTTGACAAATACCCAGTACAGAAAATTACAGCCATATACAACACTGGTGCTCCATCATTCCTTAGCTAAAATGGGTTATACATATATAACAACAGACAACAGTTTGAGTGGCACAAAAGAAACAAAACACAAGATTCCAGTGGGTAAAAGAGTACAACAATTGGATATCTGTGCATTGTAAAGCATTGCCTGGTCAGATGAATACAGACTTTTGATGCACCAAGTGAACATGAAGCTCAGTGTTGTCAATGGACAGAAATTCGGACATTAGTGATTAGCATTGTGACAGACCAAGTTTACCCCTTTGCAGCAGTTGGACAGTTCCAGCAGAAAAAATGCACCGTGCCATGAGGGTCATATAATAATTGTAATCCTTTAAAGCATCTCTCTGGGGTGAGATAAAACAGGCTGTTCAGAGCATGTCAAAATTTCCATCTAACTTGTTCCAACTTCAAAAAGCTCCTCTGTCCACATAAGTCAATAATCATAATGCAGCTTGATTTCAAACAGGGGATTTTTTTCAGCTAGGTTTATAGTGGAATCTGTGCCACAAAGAACACTAGATTGGTATCTAATAACATGACTTTTCAGATTTGCACGTCTTGTACGTTTTGATATTATACATACTTTATTTTATTGATATATTTTTAATTATATCTAATATCCAATGGTTTAGTACCACTGGAAAAGTGAATGAATGAATGAATGTTCTTTTTTAATGTTCTTTTGTGAAAAGAACATGATTTCTTAGTATTTGTAGAATTTGATTATGATGCTATATTCTTTAAAAATAGAAATTGTTCATTTTCAGAAATGAACATTTAGAAAAGTATCTGTGTTTTTTTTTCGAAAAATGATATTACACCAGTTATTTTGCTGTGTTAAAATCTCTTGCTATCATTTCACATTATACCAGCACCAAGTGTAACAGAACATGTTATCTGCAGGTGGAGTGTTTTATCACCACTAGAGACCAGTCTGCCTGGCAAAGGGAGAAAGTGCCCAGCTTATTTGAGGCACTAACGGAAGGCCTATTACTATTGCAGTACAGGGATGAACACATGCCTGAGGGATGGTATGAGCCAGCACTTAGAGCAGTAAGGACCACCACACTATCGATCGACAGGAGGTAGTGTGGATGAGGGGAAGTCCGAGGTGTGAGGTGCGAAGCAATGGAGCAGTGCAGCATGTACTCATTTGGTGGTTGCGGAACAAGTTCAAGCTAAGTAAACAGCGCACCAGAACGGTTGCACCAGGAACAGATAGACCACTGATCTAAACCACTCCAGATTAAATTTTCTTCAATCAAGATCAAGATTTTGTATTTTCTTTCATATTGCAAATAGTATACTGTATTTCATTTATTTTAAAGAAAGATTTTGACTAAGTATGATTTATTTCATATCAACAAATAACTAGAACATTGAAAATGTTCTAAATGAATTAATTGACAACGATAACCCAGAACTCAACATCAACCTTCACATCAACCTGAACTTTTTCAGTAATTTTACATGAAGCTTTTTATTATGACCTTTACAGTCCCCAGACCTGAATATTAAAACATATTTGTAGATCTCAAAATTGCTGGACGACCTACGAATATTTCGGAATAATAGTATATTATTTACTATTAACATTATTTATATTATTAAATCTTCCTGAATAATAAAATTGCTTTATAAAGAAGAGAGGAAAAGCCAAATCATAAAAGACTGATACAAGATGTAGTCGTTTCAAGTTTTATGTGAATGTGACCTTGTCGGGTTCTAGGTCCAGGTGTTGGATAAGAATGGAACAAACTTTTCCTATCCTGCTCTTTTCCACCAGGGAGGATAAAAAGGTTGGTGTCTCCTCCCTGTAGCTGCTCTCCAGCTCACTGCATTTTAATTAAGGATGGTAGGGGAAAACAGCGTGTCGACTAACCCTTGGAAATTGAATTGCATTATCTTGTGCAAATTTATGCCACTGTTTGTAAGCGGCTCATCTTCATGGCCTATTTTGTGTCCTGCATGGCCACAAATGGAAACTCAGATTAGTTTTGACATCTTCAATCATAGCAGCACAATTTCTGGATTATGGGCAATGTTGTTTCTTGGCAATGAATGCATATCACTTGCTTGAACTCAGTTTTCAAAGACTGCTCGCTTTTATTGCAAAGATACCCAAGTTCCATTGATTTGTTTTTAACATTTCTACTAAATAACCTGTGTGACAAGATAGCATGTAGTTGTAGGTTGTACTGATTATTCTCTAGTAATCAGATGATACATTTATGTACAGTCTAATAATGTGTAAAATGACTGCAATGGTCAAATACTGTTGATTGTAAATGAAATTATGCTAACAAAACCTATTCAATTTAAAAGTTAAATACTAGTTAATAGTTATTAATTTACGCCTGGGCGACACGGTGGCCCGTGGGTAGCACTAGCACCTCAGGCCACTAAGAGGCACTGGTAAGAAGGTCCTGAGTTTACACTGGGTACTCCGGTTTTCGATAATTGTGTTTCAATGGGATCGACCTAAGAGGCAGGAGAGACGCTATAACCCTGCTCTACAACTGAAGACTGTATTCTATTAGCTGATACATATTCCGTCTCCTTTTCTCTGTTCTATAATGGCCAGGACCCCCACAGGACCAGCATCACTCAAGTATTCTTTGGGTGGTGGATCATTCTCAGCACTGTGAGATCTGTGTTCACTCTCTGTGCACTCTGTTAGAAATTGTTTCACCTTGTTAATGTAAAGTCATTGACAGTAGCTCATCTGGTATTAGGTCTTCCTTTTATCCTTCATCAGTGCTCACATAATGCTGCCTACAGGATGCTGGTGGCTGGACATTTGTAGTTGGTCCAGGAATGATACTGAGGCACTGTTGTGTCTGATCCACAAGAATTATATGTGCAAGAGAAAGTAATAAAAGTTGGAAGGGCAATAATAAAATAGATAATAATAATAATGTAGAATAATGAATATTGAAATGCTGCAAAGAGCATTACTTTATCCTTTCAAATCCTGTCCTAGGATCATAACATAATTAGTAAACCTAAAATGTGTTATTACATTCTACATCTACACAAAACTAAGGCATATTATTCTTCAAACAAAGTCCACTAAATATGTTTATGATGCATATTAAAGTCTGTGATTTGTAAAGTGTCCTTGAGTGTGCTAGAATATAATTGTATTAATTATTATTACATAATGTGTCATGCGCTGTAGTATTTATAAGCAACTGTACAAACGCCTTGGTACGCTATATTAAATAGACTTCTTAAAGCAACCTAAACTGAAATTAATCTACCTGCCATGTTAAAGGGAGAAGCTCCACCCACTCCATCCAAGACTAGTTGTTTGGAACTGATGTACTTTCTCTGCTATGTTAATGTTTGTATTCTTCTAAATCAGCTCTTTACATCTCTGAAAGCATTTTTTGCATTCTGGTGTCTGAGCTGTAATCTGCATAGAACTGCAGGTTAGTGCCATCAGGAAATTAATGCTTTGCTTTTCAAACAACTTGAAAAATTGCTTGCCAATCTGATCACTGAAACAGACATGTGTGACGCTAAATAACTGGTACATGCAGTGCGGTCGGAAAATCCCTAGCGATAATGCCAATCTTGCTATCAGTTCAAGGATCCATTTTTGGTTGCATATTCGTCAGAAATTCTGCCACATTTTCTCATACAATTCCAGTTAGTAAGATTATAAGAAAATATTAATGGTGTTTCTACTCTCTATTAGCTTCAGTTTATTAGCTTTACACTTACTACAGATACACAGAGTTTTGCATCGTTCTTCATTTGGCTTACTGACCCATGAATGTATTCTACTTTAGAGATTAGTTCCACATTTTTGTCTCTGGTCCAACCCTCTGTTTATGTACATGAACCCTAACAGGACGGTGGCAATTTAGCACCACAATCATGACCAGGGAAAGACAATGCTTAACCGATGGCCGAGGAGACAAGGCTAATCTGATCTCATCTTTCAATGTGAACTCTATAAATCCAGTTTTTTTCCCCAAATTTATTCATTATTTTGAAAGCCATACAACACTGGGAAACAGCCTTAACATTATAGCTATACAATGTTAGAGGTCTTAAAGTTCAGAATGTAAATGTGCCTGAGTCTGTAAGTATTCATCCCTACAGCGCGGTATATTTAGAGACAATACGCATTAGTGCTTATATTTAAAAAATGACATATTCATAACTTAATCACAGACATTCTGAACAATTTATTGCACCATATATAAAATCTGAAGGTATGTAGGGGGTGGGAGGTCAACAGAATCCCCCTGCCTGTCACAGAACATAAAACATACAGGATATAGACTTAGTGACTGAGCGTGAATGAGCCAATTCATTTTTAGTTAATCCCTTTATTTGAATAATGCATTACTGATTTCATGGCTTGTAATGAGAAATTCGTTATCTCTCACGTTCATTTTTTTATTCCCTTTGGGTTATTGACTTTAGGCTTACTTCCTACTGACCCTTAGAGACTGTGAGACATTTCAGTTAATTATAGTCCATCAATTTAATGCGTGCGTCACTGTCAGGTTTCATCTCGTCCTCGTGGAACGTTATAGGAGATGCAGATGGACAAGCGTGAGGCAGCATTAATTTAACTTGGCACAGTGATAACGGATGCATTCCACCAGTCAACACAGTAATCTCGGTGATCCAAATTGATTCTGATGTTCACGTCTTCTGCTCGTTAGATGCTTATAGCAACAGAGCTAAACAGAGATATAGACTAGCTTTACTAAAAGGAGATGATGCATTCATAAACAGAGGTTTCTTTACACATTACAGGCTACAAGTCTGACTTGACATTTATAAAGCAAGGCAGATTTGTTTTTTACTTTAGACACTCCAAATAACCTAATCCATATCTTTTGAATATGGGGGAAAAAACATAGAAGAAAACCACACAAGCACAGGAAGAACATGCATACTCCCACAGAACATCGATAAATGCTGTACCATCGTCTCACAGCAAGAAGGTCCTGGGTTCAATCTCCAGGTGGACTGATCTGAGTCTGACCCTGTGCAAAGTCCGCATGTCCTCCTCATGTCTGCAGGGGTTTACTCTGGGTACTGTAGTCCAAAAGCGTACCATTATTATATAAATGGACCCAGATCTAAGTGTGTATATACATATGACTTGCTTTGAAGTAACTTGTGCATCAATATAACCTTGTTTCTACAGCAAATTTAAGGGACACAAAAAAATTAACAAACATCCATGACCAATCTTGTCTGTCTGGGATACCCGACCCAGCTATAAGGACTGAGCAAGCTACTACATGAAACATAATTTATAAAAGCAACATGTTTAAAAAATCTAAAACTGATTTACTTTTAAAATTGGTCAGAAGAAGAACAATGACAGTAACAATAATAATAATAAAAATAATAATAATTTCAATCATTTTAATCAATAATTATCATCATCATAATTATCAGTATTATTAGTATGGCATTTCTTCTTCGTCTTCTTCTTCTTTTTCTTCTTCTTCTTCTTCTTCTTCTTCTTCTTCTTGTTATTACTATTACTATTATTGCTGTCATTCCTATCATTATACATATGACTTTTGAATTTCAATTTTGAGCATTTTCATCATCCTTAATATCTAGCAATTTATTTCACTTTCCATAAATTACATAATATATTCAACACCTTATTATAAAATAAGCTTTTTTTGTTATTGATTTTGCCCGATTATAGGTTAAAGTGGTTTAAGCATATTTACATGAGTTAAGCCACAATATATGCATTATATATTAAGTTGTATGCAATCAGGAAAAAACAGCTTCTATAGGCTACAGTGGTAGGTACAGTGGCTTCAACAGTACGAAGAAGTTTAATCAGGAATCGTCTTTTAAAGGGGTAGCTGCCAAAAAAAGCACTTTTTCAGAAAAGTATTATTGAGTGACAAATCTAAGTTTGAATTTTGTTTTACAAATACAACATACCTAATGGTGGCTTTGAACTTTTGCACAGTTCTGTATAGAACATTTTCTTTCATTATTGCAATGCAATTTCCTTATCTATTTGTGTCTTTGTTTTTTTTTTATTTCATTGTATAGAATTGTTTCATCTTATATATTTTTTGCTCAGTCGTATGGCAGTGGAACATAGAAATTCTACCATTTCATTCATTTGAGTGCCTTAACAATTAAATACCAACACTACAATACATATCTCCTTATCTTCTCTTCCTAAAAATTCAGCACTTGGTGTGTGTCAAACTCACAACATAATAATGTTTTTGCACTTGAAATGTGTAAAGCATTCCCATTGCTCTCAGTGACCAAATGAGGCTTGAATAACTAAAGAATCCAAGCTGTGATGCAAGCGAGCAATTAGCCTGTCCATCTGCTTCGTATACGACAAGTGCATTGTCCATTGACTAACACACACTTCATTTATTATCAAGGCCAGTACAGCTCGACGCTGGTATTCAGCATCCTGGCTCAGTTTGCATGTCAATGTACTTTATAACATGATTATGTCTAAATAGCACTGAAGGGACTTGTGAGCATAAAGCTTTGGCTCTCTGTATCTCTCACACACATGCACACACACACTAATGAAACTGCCATTGTCTGAAGTTCAGTACAGCTCAGTTCAGTATGAATAGAACATTTTCACTGTGTCTTTTAGTCTTAATTCATGCAAGGATGAATATTAATATGGGTTATTATTAGTCATCTTCTTTGCATAGACGGCATTAAGTAAAAGGAACATAAGATAAACCATTTATATAAACTACTTTTTATATGTACATATCAGTACATATTAGTACAGTATTTGATATCGATTGATCAGACAGTGTTGATTCAATTGACGTGGCTTAGACCTAAGTCAGTCAGAATGATTGTTTCTCACTCAAGAATCATCTATTTTTTAAGTGAAACTTGATTGTTTTTATACTGTTGTGTTGAGGTTCCTGCTCTGGTTGTGTTATGACAAGCCCATCCCCCTAGACTTACAGGAATCTGGTGAGGTGGAACACAGACATATAAAACAGATGGTAACAGAACTCAACTCTCTGCCAGTATGGCAGTAATGGAGAGTTGGAAACCATACACAGATGTGTGACTGGTACTTGGGCACAAAAAGACATGGCCTGGTTTTGGTTGCCAGTGGAACAAAGACATGAACAAATGACTCCTATTCTGTAGAACAGAGTCATGAACTGGGAACACTTGCCCAGTGGAACGGAGACATGAACCAGAAAGTCAAGTGGAAAGAAAACATGAACTGGAAATCCTTCTCAGTGGAAAGGACACAGGAACCAGGAACTCCTTCCTACTAACTCCCTGGTGGTACAGGGTTCAGTTCCAGTTCTGTCTGTGTCCAGTTGATGACTCACAACTGCTCCCATTATGTACGTGTTCCACGTAACCAAAGCTACAGTGCTCATTCGGTTCTTTTAGAGCTGTTTATAGCTAAGAAAATATATAATGGTAAATGTTATAAAGAATTGAAGCTCACTAAGTAACTGCTCAGGTAAGCAATGCAAAACCATTAGATCACAGCGCTCCTTAAATTTACTGTGACCATTATTTCATTGCAGACAGTATGAACCCAAGATATATAATGTTTTGTCTTTCCAACTTCATTTAATGTGTTAATTAACATCCATTTCTGCATTTCAGGCCTGAAACACATTCGAAAAAAGTTAGAGCTAGTGAGTAAGGCTTATAATCATGTTTTTTTTAATCACATACATTTATTTTTTTTTCATTGATTTTTTTAACCTCATTAAACTTTTTGGAATGTGTCACAAGCCTCATATGCAGGATTGGATGTAATAAAATGTTGATCAGACAAAACATTAAATATCTTGGACTTTATACTGTCAGCAACAATATAAAGGTCAGAGTACATTTAAGCAGCTCTTCTTCATTTGCATTTTTCACGCAGTCTATTTTTTCTGATTTGAGGTTCTATTTATGAATACGGACCCTGGTGCATAAAGTACAACACTTAAGTACAGATAAGCCAACAGTTTTCTGAATTCTAATCTTATTCTAAAAAAGAGCTGGCTACAATAACCAATTAATACATTTCAATTAGATAACAAAAAAAAAAAAATAGAACCCACTTGCATGAATTGCTCATAGACAACGAGTGGCTATAGAATAATTTATTTTGGACATGTCAGTGTCTCGCAGTATGTTGCTTATATAGGGTTCCACCTCCTCAACAAGTCAGTGCATTATCGTTCTCCCATGCTCTTCTACCAAGTCCAAAAATAAGTGGTTTGCCATTTATCTGAGAACCTGACCAGCTCTCACAGAACAGTGACATTAATTTAATCAGAAATCTTTAAAGATTAATTGGAATGCCAAAAGTGAGCCAGAGCTTTAAGCCTAAAATCAGTGCTTGACCTCACAGTCATATTAAATATTATAGTAATCTCCATACAAATATCCATGTATTTAGATTTTGTTATATAAATGTTCATTTGTTATATAAAAGGGTGTGTGGTCTGGTAATTCTGGCGCTGCCTTTAAAGAGAGGTCACACATATGACTCTTTCTACTCAGCCTGATATAGTTTGAGGCATAAAGACAAGCGGAGATCAAAATCTTCACTCTTTAAGGCAAATGCTGTAGCAGCAATCAATGAAATTAATTTAACCAATCAATACAACTCTGTACCAGTCAACCTGAATAGGATACTATATATATATATATATATATATATATATATATATAAAAGGGGGACTATTGTTGTTTTTGTTTAGTGATTTAGCTCCTATTTTATATGGAATGTGATTTGTCGAGAGGCAAGCGCAAGTTGAGGACGACCGCCATTTTCAAATATACCTGTACTCTGGTAGAGTTATAAACAACAGATCTTTACACTAAAGATGAAAATAAAAACGTCAAATGGACCAAAGTGAAGTCCAGGTTATATCCAGCCTATATGCAATGAATGAGCTTTTTTTAGTCGTTTCACCAACGTATTGCAGCTTACATCAGAATTACTCGAGTGTTCCTACTGGTGGTGGCCTTGGAATGAATGTAGTTTTTGGGGGGAACTCCACAGGTGATGGTTCCCAAATTAGTCCTTAGAATTGGTTATTGCAAATGCCTTAGATGTTCCTTTTCACTGTATCACTCTGCGCTCATTATTTACTTATTTATGTTTTACAAATCAAACACTGGGCTCGGCGGTATAGTGCTGGGACCTGGGTTTGCGTCTGTCCTTCCAGCTGGGTGAGGTATCATGATCAGACACTATCAGTTGTGTATGAGGTAGATGAGGTTAGTCAGGTGATTCATGCCTCAGTGCTGCAAGACCGAGCCCCCACCCCCACCCCACCCAGCAAGGTGACCAATCTGAGGCACCCTTTTACCGGCACCCTGTGCTCTTTGAACACACTACTAAAAAGTAGGGGTTAAATATGAAATAAACTGTCATGATGTCCAATGTTTTTATGAGGCATATAACCTCTACAGCTTGGGCAATGTATTCTGAATAAAAAGTGTATATACATCATAGAGTTACGTGGTATTGGTGAACACATAATGTCACCATCCTAAATTCACCAGTGTTTAAAGAAAGTGTAACACATGTAATAATTAGCAAAAAAGGAACTATTAACAGTTCCATGGATGCAGTCCATGGAGTGCAGGTGAGAATTAAAAGCTATATCAGAAAAGTGGTAAGTGCCACGAGAATGTTATATGGTAATGTTTATATACAGACTGAAAGGTTGTGCAGTTAGGGGAGCTGACTATGGGAGCATGAAGACACGGAACGTGAATTCACATCATTGTTGTGCCCCTCGGGAACTCCTGAATTGCAGTTACAATTTATGGCAATAACCATTTAACAAACAAAAATATTTTTTGCTTAAATATATCTACAGTCATAATAAATATTGTTATATGATTAAATAAAGATAAGATAAGATAAGATAAGATAAGATAAGATAAGATAAGATAAGATAAGATAAGATAAGATAATCCTTTATTAG
>JAYJMA010031270.1:0-11691 GCA_036873895.1 Parotocinclus cabessadecuia | reverse complement strand
TAATATCTAGTTCAGCATGACGCTCTCTGCTTCTACACAGTGTAACAATGCACCTGAGTGCTTTGCTTGAAGGTTTCTTAAAGAGACAGTACACATGTTACTGGCCGTTACAGTGGGTGAGGGACGAAAGCAAGGGCGGTGTCATGTGGGCAAGCCGACATAAACTGGGCAGATGAACAATACCTGGGAATTTTTAAATATAAATCCCAGTAAAACAAATTGAGGATGTTGAATTTTTTTTCTCTTTTTTTCTCAAACTAAGCTGACTTGAATTAAAAGTTGGATGAGGTTAAGCTATTGCTGCTTTTTACTCATCTTTAGCAAAGGTGCTATAGGGACTACAAAAATTGCACATCAGGACTGCAGTCACACCATATGAGCCAGGGTTGATGGGCAATTTTACATGAAGACAAATAGGTATGATGAGCTGCTACACCTCTGTAGACACTAAAATGTACTGCACCAGTAACATTCTGTTACATAATTGATATATGACTGTGATTTTAAACTTTAAATACATTGCAGTTTTAAGACTACTGACTACAGGAAGATCCTTGTAAACTTATTTTGCTGGGCTGTGCTATTAGCAGGTTTTTCTCGAATGAGTCAGAAAGCAGCACAGCAGCTCCAGTTCTGATTGCACATTTGCCAGTCAAATAAGATGCTTCCATACAAGTGCACTGGATTACTAGCAACACACTTTGTGACACATTAACCTTAAGCTGATAAAACACCTCACCAGCTGTGGATGACATTTATCTTTTTATTTATATGATTAATTTAATCCATTACCATGTTTAACCAGTGTTAGCCATTAACACATTATCATCTTCATCTATCCAAGCTTTTTTGATGTCTGGCATTTTTGGATGTTAGTAACATATTTGAGTGTGCTCAGTTACAGTCGCTGAGGAAGATAAGACCTGTGATTATTCAGAAAGAGATCTGACAGTTTTTTTAGATAAATGTGTATTCTTAAATACTCTTAATATTCTTAAACAAATATTTGTGACTGGAGTGATATAAACGGTGGCTTTTATATTTATAGGTAATTCAATAAAATACATTCATCAAGCACTTTATTAGGTACATGTTAGGGGTGGAGAAAAATTAAAATTTCAGATGCATCGTGATTCGGACGTTAACGATTCTGAATCGATTAATAAATGTCAATAATCGATAATCGAGCACATGTACATCTGAACATGTAGACCAGCTTCTGTTCTTACACAAGAACTTAAACATTAGAATCACTAACTGAGCTCTGTAAGACAAGCACGTAAATGGCAGAACCAGACGCAGCATAGAGAGGCAAAACTGGCGTTTATTGGAGTAACCAAAAAGCAGAATCAGCGTAAAGAAACAGTCCAGGGTCAAACACAAAAAGACAATAATTGATCGGCAGATGTAATCTAATAAGAGTGAGATGAAACCGGAGTCAGGAAGGCAGAAATACAGGCCGGAAGAGCACGGTAAATCAGGGATAATCCACAACAGGATAAAGCGCTTAGAAACGAGGTGAGAGCCATGAGACTTAGCAGAAAACTAAGGTGTAGGAGAGAACTAATAAGGAACAGTTGTGTGTGTGATCAGAAGGACGGTGATGAGGAGTGTGTGATAGGCTGGGTTTGATCCCCTGAGCAGTCCGTATGTGTGATAAGCTCATTTGCTCTGTCCTTTGTTGGTATTATTTAATTTTGTCCTATGTTCTATGTTCAGTGCTGTTATTTATAAGAAGTAATTCAGCATTTTAACTCGTCTTTCTGCAGATGCTAATTAGTCCTTTTTTACTCTGCAAAGCTGAATTTGTGTTCAACGTCATTTAATTTATTTGTTTGATCCTCCGGATTTTGATCCTATGCTCAGAAATGTTGACCTCGTTTATTTATATAAAAGGGCAGATGTTTATTTGATTATTAATTTATATGTTTTGTGGAATATGCTAAATTGCTTCTATTTGTTTTGTTAATAAAAAATTGGAATTAAATTCATCCTGTATTTGTTTCAAGTAGTCACATAGTAAAGTAAAAAAACTCTGAATAGAAAAAAAAAACCGAACCGAGATTCATCGATAATCGTTGCCCTTTGAATCGTAATCGTATCGAATCGTGAGATGCTTAGAGATTTCCACCCCTAGTACACGTGTTGAACTGCTTCTTAATACAATTTTATCTAATCAGGCAATCACATGGTAGCAACCCAATACGTGTAAATATGTAGACATGGTCAAGATGACCTAAGCATCATAAGGCCAGACTTTTTTTATTGCTCGTTTCAGATCCGCCGACGATCACATTTGAAGGTAAAAAAAATTGTTTTTGGTATTTCTCGGATCCGCCGCAGCACTAATGGTTAAATTAAAAAAATTATATATTTATTTATTTATTTATTTATTTTTATTTATTTATTTTTTTTTATTTTTTATTTTTTTTTAGGGGGTGTTAGCTTTTTCCGCCCTCCGGTGGAGAGCCAACCATTTTTTTCCAGATTCACTTTAATTTAATTGTAGGTTAAATAAACTTTATTTTTAAATAAAAAAATATTTTTATTTCTTCCTCCTTCCTTGTATTGATTCCACATAGTCCTTGAGAAATTGAAAAGTGCTGAAAAATAAAGATTTTTTTCCCCCCTCCCCCCTCAGTAGATTCTTAAGTAGGGACATACGAGGAACAAACAATTTAAAAAGTCTGGCCTAAAAAACAGAAGTTCTAACAAGCCAAGTAGCAGCAAATGTTAACAGATTTGGTTCTGAATGAACAGAAAAACACGATTCAGTTTGCTGTCTTAAAAAAATAGATTTATGTTTTTATACTTCTAACTTCTTGTCCAGCAGCAAGAAACTAACAGCACATTTCTTTTTACAGTGAGTACCTGTACAGTAAGGTCTGACATCACTAGTTTTTAGTATTAAAAAAAAAACAACTTAATAACACAACTCAACTATATGAAGACCAAAGAAAATCAGTAAGTGTTGGCTTTTATGGACTTTCCTCCACAGTCATCTGACTGACAAAGATTTATGGGGTCACTTCAAGGCAAATGAGAAAAGTGAGAAAAGTCAGCCAGCCTAGTGTGAAAAAGCTTTCTACGTACCCTGCAGATAAGCACTCTGGACCCCACTGGCCACAGCTTCTCGGATATCAGCAGGAAGTTGGACCTCCATTTCTTCATCAAAATTCAAATGAGTAAAAGTTCCTGGAGTGTCTGACTCCTCATGGGGACTGACGGTCATCTCTACAGTGACAATATGTCTCTTTTCACCCAGTGTGCGATCCAGAGTGTCTGAAACAGATCATTATTAAGCATACCTTGTAGCAAAAAGCAATTTTTGTTTTTTTCCAATTGTTTTATTCAAAGTATTTAGTTAACAAAACTAGCAGCATCAATGACCATGTTAGTGTTGTTTGTTTTATACCGTAGTGTTCAGGGCAAAAATATAACGCTGATTTAATGACTTTTGGTCTGGTTGTAGATTGTGGGGATCGCTGTGCCAGCAAAGGCCAAAAGACTTCGGGCAGTTTTACTGTTACAGACAAATGTTCATTGTCGAAAGAAAATCCTGAGAATCTTAATTATTTGGTGGTAAAATGGCTATCTTAAGTATTTTTCACCATAAAGTTCTGATAAAATTAACTGTCTTTAATATTATTATGCCTCAAGTATTGCAATAAGTTTTATCATCTTGCAAATAACGACCATGCAAGATCTCAGGGAGAGGCGTGTGGACTGAAGTTGCCACCTGTGCCTGGATGGTGGATAAGGAAACTGTGGGAGAGGCATATCTAGCAGTAAATGATCCCTCACTAAGAGGTACACTACCCAAAAGCAGCCTCTGAGAGCCTTTTATAGAGATTTTGCATCCTCTTATTGAAAGACCCACTCTTCTAATCAGACCACGTCAGGCATATATTTGCCTGGGACAAATTGCATGCTAAGTTTTTGCAGCAATCAGACATTTGTTGGTGGGTACTTTTTTGTCAATTAGTGTAAAAAAATTCAAATACATATTTATGAGCACAGGAAGTGAGATTGTTCCTAGGATGAAGGAATATATACATTCATGTTTATGAGACTTTAAGCTTGAAATGATGACAGTGTCAGAATTAAATGAGATATACAAATTTAGTCGATGTTAAAACTATAAGAAGTTAGGTGACTATTTTTCATGACAGACAGAATGTCACATGGATACACAAGGTCACTATAGCTATATATAACTAGACATACTGTATATACTTAGATTTGGGCAATTTAGTGTAATCAATTAAATGAATGCATGTCTTTGAAATGTGGGAGGAAACTGAAGTAATCCAACATGGACACAGGGAGCACATGACAACTCCACACAGGCTGAATCAGGACCGAACCAAGGGCGCCAGAGCTGTGAGCCGACCACGCTAACCGCTGCGTCACCATAACTACCACCGCTGGAAATGCTCAGTATGTATGTTATTGTTTATCTCATTCAAATAGTCGGTACAGAAACCATTTAGGGCTCTTCCTACTCTATCCCATTAACTCAGTATTCATTCCTGAACATTTACTGAACATTCAAACTACCTGGAGTTCCCCATCTAAAAGATACCTATCCACAGAATCAAGCAGCTAATCAGACTCTCCACCCTGAGCAAGACCAAAGAGCTGTCCAATGTGCTCTGGGACAAACTTGAAAACGGGAACATGCTACAAAACCATAAGCTAGATACACAAAATGACCTCAGTCTGGTTGCTCCATGCGAAATCTCACCTCATAGGGTACCAATGATCATGAGAAAGGGGAGAGATCAGCCTACAGCTGCATGGGAGGAGCTTGTTAATGATCTTAAGGCAGCTGGGATCACAGTCACCAAAAAAAGTGCCCACAAGGTCCCCCTGCCTCGTCCAGGCCCGGCTGAAGTTTGGGAGGAGGTGTTGTGGTCAGATGAGACCAAAATCGAGCCCATTGGCATCAGTTCAACATGGCAAGTTAGGAGGAAGGGAACTGCTCAATATGTCCTCGAATACACAGTCAAGCACGGAGGTGGAAACATTATGCTTTTGGGGTGTTTCTCTGCTAAGGGCACAGGGCAACCTCCTTCCCTCCAACAGGACGCTGAATATTTTCCATGGGTATTGGATGGGTCTTCCTACAACAATGACCCAAAACATACAGCCAAGGCAACAGAGGAGTGGCTCACAAAAATTATTATGAAACATATTATTCTCAGTTGGCACATTTACAAAACCAGTGAGGGATTAGACCTAATAATGTAATGTAGTGTCAGTAACAATCACAATTAAACCCACTTGACTTTACATTGTCACTTGACTGATTGATCTAAAGTCTTACCTGTCATGGTTGCTGATTGGAGGATGGTTTCCCTGTAGGCTACCTGTAGAGGTCCTAGGTGTGTTTCCAGGTTATATTCTCTTCTAATGCGATCATGCAGGATTTCAATGTGAAGTTCTCCCATACCGCACAGAACTGTCTATGTAGGCGATTTATAATAGTAAAAAGATCTTAAGATATTTATCTAGCAAGCAAGTGATACACTAATGTATTTGTTGAAACCTCAACCTGTACAGTACTGGAACCCCTGTGCCATCACAGTCTATAGGGAACCAGGAGTGCTTACCTGTCCAGAGTCTGGGTCTGTTCGGACTTTTAGACTGGGGTCTTCCCTCTGGAGGCAGTTGAGAGCATGCTCAAGATCTGCAGACAGTAAGAAATTAGTATTGCAATCACTACATTATTGCAGTTATTACATGCTATGTTTTAAAATGTGTCAAACATGCGGCTGAAAACACAAACAATGGCTTGTTAAAATTACAATGTTTTATTTATGGAAGAAGAAAAATGTTCATGGTGCTGGATGATGCATGGTTCATTTTGGCCTGCTTGCTTTGTCATGTCTTGGCCATAAGGCTGCCTGGATGGGCTGGGCTTCAGTCACCTTGGTCTTGGTGCTGTGAACCAGAAGCTCAAAATCATTGAGACTTGGGATAATCTGGGATGTGGGGCTTGTTGTCTTCGTGTCTCTCACATGAGATTACTCAGGTTTGTTGGTTTCTGGGGAGGTGGGTTGCTGATGTCTTATGTGATTCCTCTTGGCCATATTACCTTCTGGTTATTTATTGAATAAAATATTAGAGTCATTTGCGAATTTGTTTTCTTATTAATTCTAATTCTTATGTTTCTCGTTCAGGCCGCCCAGGGAGGATGGGTGTCGGTTCTTCCAAGGTTTCTTTATTACAAGCTTTAGGGAGTTCTTCCTTTCCACTGTCACCCCAGGTTTGCACAATTAGGACTTTAAGCCTTGATCATAGAAGATTGTAAATCTGCTTTAAGACGATGTGCCATTGTAAGAAGTGCAATAAAAATAAACCTAATGTACAGATCAAATCTGGATGGTAAGGCCTGGTCACATGCCAAGTTATCCCACATATGGTATGGTTGAAGTCAGGGCATATCTTTCACATTTAGCTTCATTAGCCATGTTGTTCATGGAAAAAACCTTCCCCACCGAACCTGTGGCTGAAATTTATGGTGCAGCAACACCCTGTGATGGTCCAATATGGTCCATAAAACATCCGTGTATGTTTTTGCCTTTACCTGAGACTCAATGAAGCAAACTATGCTTAATCAAGTCAAATTAATTTATATAGCGCTTTTTACAGGGTTCATCAACTCAAAGCAGCTTTACAATCTTATATTATCTTAAAAGGCCAATCCCAAATTGAGCAAGCCAGACAGTGGAAAGGAAAAACTCCCTGAAAGTAGAAGGACCAAGACTCAAAATGGGACCCATTCTCCATGGGTGGCCTAGATGTTAATTAAGTAAATAAAGGTATATTAAAGCAATAGTAAAATTAAGGAAATAATATTAATTTACATCAATAATAATATTTAAGTTAGTAATAAAATAGGTAACAAAGTAGATTTTAAAATGAGTTCTCAGTGGGAGATCCTTGGAGGCACATCGTCTATTAGTGACTAAACGATGGAGGGAGTTACTGCACTCTGGTGGGACTTTGCTTCAATTACAACAGACCACCACAGGACCAAATAAAGACCAGATATAATTTGGGTGTTAATTTGTTTCTTACATATTGGCTTTGAGCTAATTTTTACCTGTTTGTCTGGCCATGGATGGAGGTTCTATTGAGCAGAAGAAGACCGGTTCAGGCACCTCGACCCCAGCCAGCACCAAACTGCTCACCTCATCCTTGTTCTGTGCGCGCCGTGCTGCAGCCGCTGCTGAGGCTTTTGAGGAGACAATGGTGTCGCCAGTCACTGTCTAAATAAGCACAGGATCCCACAAATAATCAATTTAATTCAGTTCTTGGGATATTGCTCTGGTCAGTTAAGTAGCGGGCAGAAGGGGCGGGGTTCTTAATCAGTATCAGCTGCTTTGGTGTTAATGAAATGAACATTTGGTGCACTAGAGGGCCAACAATGTTTTGCAGTTGGAAAACTAGAAAGCTGTATTTAAATCAGAATAGAATTGTAAATTAATGTTAGTGAAAAAAAGTGTTTGTGTTGCTGCCGTGTCTAAATGTTACAGTCGGTTACATGAGACTGATCGGCCCAATCACTGGTCACAGCTGGTCAGCGGCCAATCAGTTGGTGCAGTAGTGATATAAGGGACACTAACAGTTTTACAACTAACAGATGCAGGACATCTTGTAAACACGTTGCCTCTCATAGCAGACATTTCAAATGGCACTTTTCAGTAGGGTAATGCTCACCCACACACATATTGTAACTCTTACCAATCGCACATATACGGGACCATCCGGGACACCAGCTAACTTAGGAATATGTACACGTGCCACTGAGTACCATACAGAACCTGTAGACCTGCGTGCTCAACCCTATCTCATCTTGTATCCAGGGTCCATGTGGCCTAGCAGGGTGCTAGAGCCTCGATTTGTACGATCTCCGAATTCAATTTATTCTGTTATTCTGAATTATTAAGGATTTCAATCATTTCATTTCTAGAAACAATTTATTCATCGACTGCTAGCTGTGAAGTAGTAACAGCCACTCATCAGTGATTCAATTTAAATGCAAGTTTTTCATTCAGAAATCGAAGCAATATTTAAAAAAAAAACAGAACACCACATTTACTGTGAAGCATGGTGGTGTTACTATTATGTTCTCTGGTGTTTTTCTTAAGCTGTATCTGGTCAGGATTGAAGGGAAATTTCTAAATTCTTATTGATCCAATCTCTAGCATGACCATGGCCCTGCAACAAAACTACACTGCAGTGGCTTAAGGATAGGAAGGTCAACTGACCTTGAGTGACCAAGTCAGTGCCCTGAACTAAATCCAATAAACCTGTGAATGGACTTAGGTTTTTTGACAGTGTGTGGATAGAAGAGAACAATCAGTGGCCCCATTCCCATTACACGAACAAGTCAAGGGCAAATCTAGGTGTGTGTGAAGCTGATAAATACTTATCCGACTTTAATTCAAGCAAAATAAGGAGACTGAAATGTGCTGAATGCAGAGCGGAAAGCTTCTTACATTTGACCAAATTAACACTACCTCTACCTTTAGCAGAAATGCTGTCATGGCTGTGAAGCTAGAGACACTTGCTGTCATGTTCCTGAACCCAAATGGCTATATGTTCCCTGTGGCATGGTACATAGTCCTGCTCAAAGTGTCCTTCTGCCATAGTGTAAACAGCTGCCATGACAGGATGAACATGGTCAGACACAATGCTTAGAGAAGTTCTACTCTCCAAATGTCCACCCACAAGTCATTGGTCTCAGGGTGTGTTAAGAAAGCATTCGTTACACCATCACTACACCTCCACCAGTCTATACTGTTGAAGCCTGGCAGGAAGTGTTCACTGATTGATGCTGCTTGAGCCAAATTCTGACCCTCCCATTGTGCAACAGAAACCTGTATTCATCTAACAAGGCCAAGATTTTCATATCCTACTGATTCCGTTTTTTTGTTCTCTTTTACCAACTCGAGTTTTGCCACTTTCTTAATTAGTTACTCAAATCCACATTTCACTGGATGTTTTTACATGTGTTATACGCTGAACACCGATGTATAAGAAAACCGATGCCTCATTAGAAGCTCAATTTGTCCCACTCTAAAGTAGATTCACACTGAAACAGATCACTTGAAAACGTGCTCACTTGATGTTCTGCTGCACTCTGGTGTTGTCTGTTTAATTTATACATGGAGGGTCCAAAAGTGAAACTGGAGTCCATGCAACCAGTTTTAAGGAAACATGAGGAAAGAAGGATATGAAGCATAAAGTTTTCAATGTCAATTCATATACTAAAAACAATCTTTCCCATAAGAATTTCTCACAGCTCACAAGTGGTAATTTTACATTTTACATTTACAGCATTTAGCACACACCCGTATCCTTACAACTGGTACAGTCTTACAATCCAAGCATTTGTGGGTTAAGGGTCAAGGGCCCAACTGTGGCAGCTTGGCATAGGTGGCATTTGAACCCTGGACATTCTGGCTCCCACTAGGCTACCACTGTTCCCAGTACCACTTTTGGAACCGAGTCATATGCATCTCTCTTGTTTGTAAACACTATAAAGAATATCTAGCCGAATCAAACCAGAGCTTCTGGCAAAAGGTACGGCAACTGCTTGCATTACCAGAAACCATTGACATGTGCCACAATAGTGCTTAGAATGTAAATAGTTAGTACCTGCTTGAGGCCGACTGTGAGAGCAATGTTCCCTGCAGACAGCGCGGAAATTTCAACATGCCGATCTGCAAAAGGCAGCAGCAGGCGACTCATTCTTTCTCTGTCCCATAAAATAAAACATTCAATCAAGTTTTAAGGCAGTACAAGAACTCTCATCAATGTAAGGCCTAGAAACCATATATGAACAAAAGTACTGGGACACACCTCTTATCCATTTAATTTGATTGCTTTATTCAGTCCCATTAACACAGGTGAATAAGTCTATTATTTGTGAAAGAATTGGTCATTCTAAAGAGCTCACTGAATTTGAGAGTGGTACTGTAATAGTCCGTTTGTAAAAAGTTTTCCCTCCTAGACCCTAACCCGAGATATTTCACAATTTTCAGTGGTATTACTGAAAAGTGGAAACAGATTCTCTGGCTTTAACATCAGCAGAAAAAAAAGAATTTGTGCACTGGGAGCCACATAGCACGGCCTTACAGCACCAAGCGCTGGAATAAGTGGTCTAAAGCACAGCACCGCTGGACTTTGGAGCAGAGAAAACATGTTGAGTGATCTGATGAATCACATTTCTCTATCTAGAGGTCTGATGGATGAGTCTAGGTTTAAAGAGAATGAGAGAACATGACTTCCTGTCTGACTGCACTGTTCCAAATGTAATGATTGGTGGAGCAGGTATAACGCTATGTTTTTTTTTTAGGTTAAATCCACTAGTTCTAGTGAAAGAAATCTTTATGCTCCAGCATACCAAGATGTTTGAATAATTGTATATGGAACAGGGGGAACTGCATATTAGTACCTATGGATTGAGAATGGGATGTCATTAAAGCTCATGTAGGTGTAATGTTTAGGTGTCCCAATACTTTTGTCCATATAGCATATAGACATAGAGGTCAGATTTGGTAAATGATACAGGTTATAAGAAGATCATTAATATTTAGTTCAGTGCTCAGGACCCTTGACATGTCAGTTGGTAGACGTACATTCCATTTCGGTTGATGTTGTACACTGCAGACTGAGGTTTCATGGTGCCAGAATAGATCCTCAGAAAGACAAGTGGACCTCTCTGCTTATCATGGACCACTTTAAATGCCAGTGCACACAAGTCATCCTTATAACAGCGCCTGAACACACACAAATACAAATTCATGCAGTAAGGCTAGGCATTATGGTGTATAAATAATATGTTTAGAAATATACTGTATACATACTACATGAATAAGTGATATTTGGGCTATATTTTCACTAAAATCTCTATATTTCACTAGATTTTCATTAGATTCAATAAAGCACTTAATAGAAGCTTGATTTAACCCTTTGTTGAATACAATCTCCACAGTATAATGATTCCAGTGGAGCCTGCAACATCTATGTTATGCCATAGATTTCACTAGATGTTGAAAGAGAACAGAAACTGATCCACAGGAGGCTATTGCTCTCTAAGGTGACATGTCTAAGTTTCATACAGGGCAGTTCCATCCATGAAAGGGAATGGTCTGATAAAGTGGTACAACCACATTAAAAGATTATTGCTTATGCTCACGAGTGGGCTTTATTTGAATCATTTTAAACCAGGCACGTCTTATTTTAGATTAAGTTTTTTAAGAGGGTTGTTGACTTTTTTATGACATTAACTTGAGCCATGTCTATGGAGAAGTAGTTGGTTACTGCACATTCTTTCCATTTTGTATATTCTAAAGTCATATGGGATTGGTTTGAATGAAAAAGGAGAGGGAGAGAAGGATCAGTGCAGACAGGAACAGGAGCTTCAGAGAGGACAGGATCAGAGAAGACAGGAACATCAGAGAGGACAGGATCAGAGAGGACAGGATCAGTGAGGACAGGATCAGTGAGGACAGGAGCATCAGAGAGGACAGGATCATCAGAGAGGACAGGATCAGTGAGGACAGGAGCATCAGAGAGGACAGGATCAGTGAGGACAGGAGCATCAGAGATGACAGGATCAGAGAGGACAGGATCATCAGAGAGGACAGGATCAGTGAGGACAGGAGTATCAGA
>JAYJMA010031249.1:0-11693 GCA_036873895.1 Parotocinclus cabessadecuia | reverse complement strand
AGAGAAAGAGACAGAGAAAGAGACAGAGAAAGAGACAGAGAAAGAGACAGAGAAAGAGACAGAGAAAGAGACAGAGAAAGAGACAGAGAAAGAGACAGAGAAAGAGACAGAGAAAGAGACAGAGAAAGAGACAGAGAAAGAGACAGAGAAAGAGACAGAGAGAGAGACAGAGAAAGAGACAGAGAAAGAGACAGAGAAAGAGACAGAGAAAGAGACAGAGAGAAAAAGAGAGAGAGAGAAAGAAAAGAGAGAAGTTTTGAAACTTTGTCACTCCATAATGCTCTTTTCCACAGATACTTTTTCATTATAATCTTTTCACCCCGTTCACCTTTCAGAAAAAAAGGAACATTTCAGAAGAAGGAACATTCTGGCCTAAGACTTAGCAGCAAACCTTCAAGGATTTGAAGAGACGGTGCTTTTCAGTTCCTGCCTTGAATAAGTTTTCTACTACCTGTGCATTTTAAAATAAAATCCTTCGGCTTCCAATCAAGTTACGTTTCCATTAAGTCATCTGCCCATAACAGACAGATCTGCCCACCTGCGTTTCCTCCAGCTCATGACGGTGAGGGTGGCAGTAGGTATATTTACCGTCCATTCGATCAGCCTGCACTCTGCAGTTTTACAGTTCCCGGTCTGTGGACCAGTCTGTTGCTCTGATCTGTTCTTCAACGGCACAGTATTTATTATATATTACTTGGGTGGTAGATCATTCTCAGTGCTGCAGCCCCAATGGTGTGGTGGCGGCCCGCTGGTGTGTAGCACTGGTACAAGTACAGGAAATTTAGCTTTGCTTTCTGTCCCAGACAGTTAAGTTTCAAAAGGTTCTGACTTCATCTCGAGGCCATACTTGGTAAAACGTCTCGAGACAAACGGACCGAGTGTGTGTTTCTTACGCTAATTTAATCATAGCTGCAGGGCAGACTGGTCGTAAGTTATAAACAGAAAGTAAACATGCAAAACCTAACAACGTCAAATGACTCCACCTCGGGTTTAGATTGGAACAAAGCAGAAGCGATCAGACCGAAATCAAACTAAACGTTCAAACACCACACCTGAACATTAAATCCAGACCGAATGAATCCTCGTATTACAAAGCGCCGCCGTAACCCGCGCCGTGTTTTTGGCAGATCTCCCATGGACGCGAACAGGCTACAGGCAGCAGTGAGCGAGGAAATACGTGCCAATAACACTACTGTAATGTTTAATTCGTTCGTGGCCTCAGTGCCTGTGCCCCAAAATTTTACTTTGGGCCACGAAAACACGAGCACCAAAGCTCCAAAACATAAGCCCACGACTCACCAGTCTCTCTCGATGTAGGTGACGGAGGAGGGGTCGTTACTGCCACGCTGTGCTTATTCCAAACCGTTTCCAGAATACCTGAAGACCAGAGCAACATCATCACAACTCGATCCCAAGGGCACAATCCTCTAAGAGAACAACACCTTCTTACCAGTCAGCAGGTTTAATACAGTTGGTATTTGCTCCAGTAAAAGCTTTTTCAGCTCCTCTTTCCTGGCAACGCTCAAATCTTCTCTCGGACACACCAACTCTTCTGAGGTCATCTTCAGCAGGACCAAACCTAGGGGTGCCAGAGTAGGGGACTGCACCAACTAATACAGATTTTTAAAAAAAGAAAAAGAAAAGAAAAGGATATTCGGTTCAAGATTAGGTTAAACGCAGTTATGGACCATGTAAGTGCAGTGCTGTTGGTTTGAAGGTTAAACAAATCTCCACATGAAGCTATCCAGATTAAACCAGATTAAAGGCACGCTAATATGGTTGACCAGAAAAATGCATGCACTTCTCCGATGGTTTTACGATCCTTCTCTTACATCATCAAAATGCCTCTCGATCCACAGTAAGCAAAACTAAAAAGTGTTTAGCATTATGGGACAGCCCTCTAAGGGGAGAATTCGTTTCTTAGTTGGTGCCGCACAGCTGTTCCCGCGGAAAATGGAACGCGTTTCGGTCACCGTGCTGTCATTCTCTTGTGAAACGTCCCAAGTGGAGGAGAAATTGCCCCACTATGACTCAACTGGACGTTCAAAAACTCGTTCACGTTACGTGTATTTGAAAACAAACTTTTTCACCCAACTGGCAAATTTTATTGGCAAATTGCAAATATCCCCGGGGATTAACAGAAGTGCTCACGGTGAGAAAAACCATGTCATCAACGCTACTTTATAGTCAGTGCGGTAGTAAAATATGAAGATCTGTATCTACAGAACATGTTGTGTTAGAGACTTTATCTTGTTAAAACATTATCCCGTCCCAGCTCATGAAGTACATACAGCAACACAAGATGAGCAAGTTCATTTTAATAGCAAACCACTGATTAAAAAGAGACTACACCAAGTTTTGGTAAGCCCAAAACCCTTAAATTAGGACCTCCAACAGTGATTACCTGTAAAGTATTGCTAAAGAAGTCGTGGTAGAACATTGGCCAGTCTTGGCGTCCGATATCCACGATGACTTTGCAAAGCTTATTTCTAATGAAGAAGGGCAGCAGAGCATGCTGGGACAGCAGCAACTTTGGCAAACAACTCCGAAGCTCTGCCTTATCCTGACTGGCGACACCAACCCACATTTTGTTGACCAGGTTCTGAAATAAAAGGACGGACAATTATTCTATGGTCCCTATCGATCTAAAGTTGGGAATTCTTTAATTAGACTGCACAGCGAACGCTTAGGAGCACACTCACCTCAAACACTGTAAGACTATACATCATGACGTATTCATTTCTGCTATTGGAGAGGAAGTAGAGGCAGTGCCTCCAGGAACCAGGCTGCCCCGCAAAACTATTCAGAAGTTCCTCTGCAAAGAGCAAGACAATCACTGGCATCTGCATGGTCTAATGATTATTAGTTCGTCGTTTGACAGCAAATAAAATCCTTTCACAGCAGTGGCAAAAACCTTACGGGTTTCAGAACAATTAAGCGAGCGCTGTTTGAGGGTTTGTATTAATCAATCGCCTTGACGTTACCATTTGATCAGCTCCTCTCGCCAAATACTGACGCACTTTCTCATTTGCAGACATATTCCGTAAGCCTCCTTGACTCAGGACCCCCACGAAACCAATCACAGGTACTATTTGAGTTCGGGATCATTCTTAGCCATGCAAAACACTTGAGGCGGTGCGGTGTTAGTATGTGCTGTATTGATACAATTGGATCTTTTGGACGGATATAGCAGTGCTGCTGGAGGGTTTTAAACACCCCGGTGTCACTGCTGGTCTGAAGCTAGCCCTCCAACAAAAAATGTTTAGCCGCCACATCATTGTTTCAAAGCAGCTTTAGAAAAACATTTCCTCAAAGCCCTAGATGAACAAGCCTGAGGGGACAGCGGCTAGGGGAAAAACTCCCATTACAAACATTTGGGCTGGTGCTAAGGAGGACCAAGACTCAAACTGGAACCCAACCTCCTTAGGCGGCCTGAAAGTTGTTTTTAAAGAATAAACAATATATAGAGAATAATAGAATATAATAAAGTACTAAACGATATGGAGTGCTTTAAAATAGAGGGTAGAAACAATAATGTACTGCTCGCCAAAATTAGGGGATATTTCAAAATGTATTACAGTACGCAGTTTAATTCAACAGGGGTATAAAATATAATCCAACAACGTATCCCCTCATTTTTGTGAGCAGAATATAGAATAAGGAGATTAGAAAGACTAAGATAGAGTAATAGAGTAAGGAATGAGCGAGTCGGGTGCTCGGCGAAAGCAGAGCAGGGGAGGGAAGCTGTTACCCTCTGATAGGTACCGAGTAACGGCAGCATCCTGTGAGCACTGATGAAAGATTAGAAGGTGACCGACACAAACTGCGCAACAACGGATCAGTTGGCGTCTCCGACTTTGCATCCATAAGGTGGCGCGAGTGAACGCAGCGTGCAATAACTCCAGCAGCACTGCTGCGTCTGATCCCTTCATCCCAGCTCAACACACACGGCGCCTAGAATGACCCACCACTCAAATTAGCACCTGACCTGACCCGCGGTGGTCCTTGGGGTATTTATCACGCATTTTGTTTCCAATCAATCCAGTGTCACTTTCACGTTTGCGATTCAGGCGGTGGACCCGTTTACATACGAGACGTGCGTCAGTCTAGCCGAGCGCACTCCTGGTTCATTCAGGTTCTAATTCCGTTTATATCCGGAGTATTAATGTACCGGGTCGCACTGTCCGGACCATTTGCCGTCCTGTGGACACACTGCGCCTGGAATGTGACTCTCGAGGCTTCCGTGGAAAATTCCGTAGAGAGTTTCATTATTATTAAGACACCCTGCTAAAACCGTCAGATTGAAGGACTTTTAAAAACAGGCCTTTTACTGTAGATGAACGTTCAGTTTAAAGCACAGAACCGACGTGCTACATGCAAAAAAAAAATGCTGTGTTTAAAGAGACGATGCAAATCAACTTGAAATGGTTAGTCTCTAGTTTGTATAGCTCGTATGCTTATGAGCTAGCGTACGACCTCATTTATCTGAAGCCTAATTTAGTGTTACAAGGAATGTAATCTGTAAATTACTTAAACTAGATATGCTGACAGCCGCAACTAAATTAGCTATATCAAGCCTCAGTGGCGTCACGGGCTTGACGCGGAGATTTTAAGAAGCTAAGAATGAAGCCACGTCGATTTTATTTAGTCATTAATAAGTGAAAGTCATACGAAATAGGCGTATTACCCAGTCGGGAGATTTACACTGCTCACAAATATTATACATTCTATCATAAATATCCTCTTTATGAATATGAAGAGGATCTCACAGGAACTGCTGGACAATCGGATCCCGTTCAGGCCCCGTCACTGTCGCTGTGTTATGGCAGTTTTGGGCGACCATACGCCCTCTTGAACAGTCCCTGTGGGGCACTCTCGCCCAGTTTGATGCGTTTCTGTTCATCCCCATGAATATACGAGTCGCTATGTGGGGATAAACTACTTAGTAAAGGCATTTAACCTGGAGGTTTGCCCATTATCGGAGTACTGGAGCGCACGTATACACTGATCAGTTTGACTGATTTTCTGTTACTATTGGTATGCGCATGCAAGTGCGGTGACTGTGGTAGCCTAGCGGTTAAGGTACGGGACCATGGACCAGAAGGTCCAGGGTTCAGATCCCACCTCTGCCACAGTTGGGTCCCTGAGCAAGGCCCTTAATCCACCATTTCTTAGATTGTAAGTCGCTCTGGATAATGGCGTCTGCTCAATGACGTCAACGTAAATACAAGTGAGCCTGTGCTACCTTGAGGAATCACTTGTGGGGGCACATACTAGACAACCAAGCAAACTTGTCAGCACTTCGGCACACTGTTTCACAAACTGGGATCTGAAAGACCCGGTGAGCAAATCTGCCAAAAAGGAAAGCTGAACCTTCATCATTTAAACGCCTGTCCATGTATTATGCATCTTCTCTTTGGCCATGTTGTTACATGTTGATGTATTTGACCCTGTGCTCTTTGAGGTGATTTGTTTACCATTTGAATCCAGTTTTTCCCCAATGATTTGTAAAATATTTGGCTTTAGGGCTGTGGTTGTTGATGCTGAATTGAAACCGAACCGAAACACGAGGTGGCACAGCCTGCAGGTTCTGTTTGCACCCCTGCACATGTTGACACAAAACAAAGTGTGTCAAAGTGGCTTCTTTCTTGTACGGGTGGCCAAGGAACGTAAAGGCGCTAGTAAACGAGCCATGAGTATATTGATCAAGTTAATGCATTACATCATGCGTAACATTTTAAAGCAGATAAGCACACTATCTATTCGCACCATAAACGTCACTGCGTGATTTGACAACACGCCTGGCACACGAGGTGAAAGCTTGCATTCGCAAACCCTAGGAAAATTTATTTCGCTCTTAAACAGCTACGGAACGCTTATAACTAATTCATTATTCCCTATAAACATCTTTTAGGACACAAGAAACGAGGCAAACTGAGGTAAAATCCAAAATGCGCGCCATTCTCGAAACTCCTGTCCACGACTTTTTGGAATTCCGTAGAACCAGCAATGAAAACGATCTCCGTCACACAGAGCAGCATTAAAAAATACCCCACAAACACATGGTTGGCTTTACAATCAAGCCAAAGAACAAACGACTAATGGCATTTTGAAAGGTCAACCTTAGGTAAGTTTTACACTTACAGGTCTCTACCGATTCAAATCTCCAAGAAGACTTTATTGACATTCTGCCGAGTAACGATTCGAAACTACTGCTGCAGTCTAGTCCGGCACTGACCTTTTTGAATCTTTAATGAGTTTGAAGAGGTTATGCTGATAATTGTATAGTCTAACTGCTCTGCATCCAGTTATGCTCTCATTACAGACAGCCCTGAACTTACTGGACATCTTTGAATAGGATTAATGGGTCCAACAAAAAAACGTCAGGGTTATGTACGAGCCACTTCGTTTCTCCGAAGCTGGATAGAGCTCTCTCTTTTGTTCGAGAGGGCGGGGCAGAAAGCTGATGAGCTTAACTTATTGGGGAGGTGGATACCCTCTCGAAAGTGTCACACATCTGACATTTCACTGCCACCGTTTGTCTTCACTGTTGTATTTCTTTATTGATTGATTTACCATCATGTCAGCACTGATGACTATACCCACGATAGGAGCAGGTTTACATTTTTTTTAGTCGTGGGAGGAAACCGGAGCATCTGGAGAAAGGCGACAAGACATTGCAGTGGCAAGTTTGCTGGAGCGAAGGGCTGTCCTCCATTCGACACCTCTGCATCTACCTTACTGATACACCCTGTGCTGTCAGAGACAGCAGCTCATCTGTTCCTGCCAGTAATGCGTGGCAGAATCCTTTTATATAAATATATATTATATATATAAACAATCAAATATATTATAATAAATCATTCTCATATTTGCCTCATGCTCATCTAACCTATTCTCATAAACGTACTAATAAGGTGAGACTTAAATAATTCAATCTTTCTTTGCGTGTATCCCAGTTGCCCAAGGAGGCCCGGCCCCTTTGAGTCTTGCTCCTCCAAAGTTTGCGCCCCCACATTTTCCCTTGCCGCTGTCACACTCTAAGCTCGCCAAATTGGGACTTTGGAACCTGAATATTTGGAAAGCTGCTTTGATAAACGTTTAGTTGCAAAACTCGAATACATTTGACTTCGAGGAGCGCGAGTACATGTAAAAAAAAAATAAAAAAAAAAAGCTAATGGAAAACGTGCACATAAAAGACAACAAAGATTCCCGTGAGGAGGCGCATCAATTCTACTAAAAGCGCTTGGAAGACGCAGAGTGCATGAAAGCGGTGTATGTAGAGCATGCATGAGTATGCCAAGATGGTGGGAGGAAGCCAAAAAAGGGCGACAAACACCCATAAACTGCTGATAAGTAACTAATAACCACTGCAGTACCTCCAATCTTAGCATGTTCTGTTATTTATTAGTCAGTATGGCTCTATTGATCAATCGTTTTCTACAGCAGGTGCACTAAATGCAGGGCTTCCAATAATCATGGCATGAGGAAAAAAATGTTCTATTCGAGGACTTGTCCAGATTTAAGCTATTTATAATAACGTTTATATAACCTTTACCCATCTTTACTGTACAAACGCGATTACATATTTGATGTACTGTTATCTGTTTGTGAATAAAACAAAGACAGACCACGACACGGTCCCGGCTTACAGATCTCTCTCTTGCGATCGTTGGTAGTGCAGCTGTGAAAAAACTCTGTCATAAGACTTTCGAGTGCACGTAGCGAGGCCTCCTCAGACGCCTATACAGAGAGAAACACAACGAGAGAGAGAGAGAGAGATAAAGGAAAGAAGTCAAAACAAATGATAGCCCAAGATAAGGCTTGCTTTTACACTTGCACAGTCAGTAACGCTGTACCTCATTTGCCATTAAGGTGGCTCGTTGCTGGAGACAAGCCCTTTGTCCATGTTTGTTTAGCATTACATCATAGCGGAGAATGACATGCCCAACCTCACTACTAAGTCCAATTGGCGAGTCCATTAACAAGGAATAACGCAAAATCTTTGTACAGTGCTAGGTCAAAATGGCGGTTGTTTTCTTTCGTTTTGGTGCAGCATGTTAAAAAGGCAAGACGCTGAAACAAAAACACAACAAGCAACCCTGTAAAAATGGGAAATGAATCAGCGTAGCAGGAACACAGCGCGCCATAAACAGTCGTGTTGTGTTGTGGAAGACATGTCGACACAGGCATCTACTGCATCCTTTTTGTATCGCTGTGCATCGTGGCCATGATGCCTTTCAACGGCGAGTCGGATTAAACGCCTTTTCAACTAGAGATACTGAGGTACAGAACTCTGCAAAAAGCCTCGGGTCACCATTAAATGTGATGTCTGGCAATCCTACAGCAGTACCTGTAGCAGTCGGTGCCCACCCGGCGACTCTGGGCGCAAGGGCAGGAACAACCCCAGACAGGCCGCCATTCCATCATTAGATGTCCAAACAGCAGAGATCTCAGAGAGCGATCATGACACGAACAGATAAATAATAATAAATAATAAACAACGACTGACTCGTGACTTGTGCATCTTGAATCGCGCGAATTGCTTTTTCTGTTTAAACACGCGTCCTCGAAGAGATACGTAAAACGCACGCACTCGCGCGCACACACACACACACACACACACACACACACACACACACACACACACACACACACACACACACACAAGAAGGCTTGGAAAACAGTTTTATTGAGATGTTTTGTTTACATAATGTTTTGTTTGCATTTTTATTGTTACATACAAACGTCCTAACTGAACCTAAGCACCTAAGCACATTATTTGTTTATATAGTATATATTATAGTATGTATTTGTTATAATAGTAATTTTCCTTAAAAAGAATAATGGATATAAAAGCATATGGATATAATATAAAGGTTATAATTTATGTCCTTGACAGAACATTTGGTTCTCTCTCTCTCTCTCTCTCTCTCTCTCTCTCTCTCTGTCTCACACACACACACACACACACACACACACACACACACACACACATACAGACACAGACACACAGACACACACGCAAGCGCCCACTGCTGTTCAAACGTGGAAATGTGAACGCAGAACCCTAACTTTGATTGCTCACGATTCAGCGATTCGATTCGTTCAGGCGAATCGTTTGATTCAACTCCCTGCCCAGAGGAGAACTGAGGGAAGGACGTATAAAAGCCGTGTAGGTCATTATGATTATATCCAGCCACCATTATAAAACCATTAGGTTCATCTGGTTTATTTAAAGAAATAATTGATATTTAAAAAAGTGCATGCAGCCATGATAAGATAGAAAGTAAATACACTGCTCGGTTAAGTCCATCAACTTCACCTGCTGTCGTGCAAATGGGACAGACAACGGGTAGAAATGAGTACACACTGTGAACTCCAGGATGCCAGCCCATTTCGGGGTTCCTTCACGTGGGATTCTGCATGGGCCAGGTGTTTCGACGAATAAACAAAACATACCCCTGGATACCATAAACAATGGCAACTGTGAAGCATGGTGGAGGGAGCATCATGGCCCCAGCTTGCAAACGTTTCATTGAACTATTTATCAAACTATTTAATTCAAATTGCACATTGTATAGGAGACCCTCAGGTGGCACTGGGGCACGACTGGCCATGTCTCTGTGAGAGGCATGTGTGGATGGACTGGTGCAACGGACCGGTGTCCTATTCGGCACACGTACCGACCGGCACCTTGTGAAATCCGTGACATGCTCCTGCCATGATGACCAGAATGTGCGGCAGGCAAAAACAGACAAACAAACAGTCGGGTAGGAGAATACCAGGGTGGCTCTGACCTGCCACGCCTACTTGGTGTGTGGCGTAGTTGGGCAGGCGGCTGTCTCCGTCGCCCATCCACAGACTGAGCACGGCCTCGTACCCAACCGCATGGTGATATTTAAACCCCTGCAGAGCTGCTGCTTCAGCCAACCGACTCCGACACAGAGGAATACGCAACCACACGGCTACACGATCCTCAGAGCGCCACACACGCACCGAGTCTAACACACACACACACACACACAAACACTGTTAGGACTGAAAGCACAAGCCACAGTAAGTTTTCTGTACTGTACTAAAATCATTCAAAGTAGGAAATGAACTAAGTTTAGGAAGTAAAACATCCCGGCCCAGGATTTCTCTGGATCTGTGGCATGTAAAACAGACCATGGGTTCCCCTGTTACACGTGGCGTTTTATTCACAGCTCCCAGTTCATACTAACTAGTTATTACACTAGTATTATTGATGAATCAATGGCAACGTTCCCCAAACACAAGCAGTAACAGCCATGATTTGGGACGGGACTCAACTGTAGGAGGTTGTAACTGTCCTGTTAATACATCCAGTGTTTAAATGAACCCAGTTCCACGGTGCAAAATACACGTCAAGGCCCAAATGATCTAGGGTTCAATTATTGATACAGATGTTCATGTATTCAGCACTATAAGACGTCGTACGCGGTTTCTCTTTTACCCCTCAGCAGCTGGTCGAACGCCGCTTCGGTGACGTCAGCGGGGAGTTGCTGTACCGTCACGCCGCCGTATGAGTCCACAGAGGCGGGAAGAGGAGCGCTGCTTCCCCGCTGCCGCAGCCCCACAAACCCGGAGAAACACCGGAGAGACACAGCCGAGCCACGACACCCCTGTCCGGCCAGGAGCTTTCTAAAGGCGGACAGGAAACCAAGACTACAAGATGCCATTGAAATATACAGCGTGTACACAACTAAACATAAAAGAGTTACACAATTACCGTAATAACTCTATAGATTATAAAGGTAAAGAGAGATTAGACGTATTAACAACAAACAGAAAAGTGTAAATCAAAGTCTTACGAAGGTAATGAAAAAAATTACCTGTTTTCTGAAATACCATGGGCATATTATTTATTGTTTATAATATTGTATATAATTATTATTGCCGTTTTGTTGTTGCTATTTTACAGTTCGTGTAAACGTTCGTGGCGCATTTATTTGGTGATATACGGTCATTTAGGGGCCTGTCCAAACTTTCAACTCGGATGTTTAATCTGTGCCGTGGCTCTGTCCGAAATCACAACTTACTCCCTACGCCCGACAAAGTACAAAACATTTCTATTCTCATCACCTTTATAGGCTCCTTGTTTTGCAGTGCATTTTTCATTGGGGATGTTGCCTGCCTTCCCTGTTTGATAATTTTAATACGTGAGTATAGTATAGGGATTATTTAGTGCACTGTGTAGGCTAGTGAATATGCCGCGGTTTGGGACACAGGCCGGGAGGTTTGCACTACGCATGTGCGGTGGAACCTGCGTGCTTTTAGGACCGAGAGCGCGAACGTATCAACATGTCATCCAAAAAAAGTAAAAAGAGCAAGAAAGGGCAGGTTATTGAGCAGGAGTCGAGGTGCAGTTTGGGCGCTGATGGGTCCGAGTGTGATCCGGATTCACCAGGAGTCCCCAGTCTGACTGTCACCGACTTTATAGAGAAAGGTAACAAGAAGCTCGTGAACATTTATTAACGATTGTTTCTAAGCGGATCTGCACTGCTCTGCATTTACGACGTGTGTGTGTGTGTGTGTGTGTGTGTGTGTGTGTGTGTGTGTGTGTGTGTGTGTATAGACGAAGAAAAGGCTCCGAAGCGATGCAGGTTCTATTTGGCACAGATGAGCCTGAACACGATGAAGGGAATGAACGCCTGCATCGGAAGACCTGT
>JAYJMA010031239.1:0-11693 GCA_036873895.1 Parotocinclus cabessadecuia | reverse complement strand
TGTGTGTGTGTGTGTGTGTGTGTGTGTGTGTGTGTGTGTGTGTGTGTGTGTGTGTGTGTGTGTGTGTGTGTTTGTGATAACAGGACTACATAATATATTTGGCTGGTCTTTGGGGTTGATAGTATTTTCTTCTCTAAAAAGGCAAACAGACAAAAGTTTAGGATTAGAGTTTATTGTGAGATGAGTTTAAGATTAGGATTAATATAGTTAAAGCATCAGTTTATTATTGGGCCTAACAAATTCATAGTTTAGAATTCATTTTAAGGAGGTTTGAGTTTAGGATTAAGCTTAGTGAGGCTCTAGTTTAAGATTAGGTTTAGGGGGGTTTGGGTTAAGTAGTAGGGTAAGTGGAAGTCGGGTTTAGGATTGGGTTTGGTGACATTAAGGTTTAGAGTTAGGTTTAGTGAAGTTAGAATATAGGATTATTCTCTGTAAGGACAAGATTTAGAGTCAAGCTTTGATTTAGGATTACACTCGACGAGGCAAGGGTTTAAAATGAGTGGGGTTAAGACTTAGGGTTAAGCATTGTTAAGTTAGGGTTTAAAATTATTGTTAGTGAGGACAGGATTTTGGGTTAAGCTTTCTTAGGTTAGAGTTTACAGTTAGGCTTAGTGAGGTCTGAGGCCTAGTGAAGTTATAATTTAGGATCAAGATTTAGAGTTAGGCTTAGTTTAAGAGTTTATAGTTAGTTATAGTTAGTTTATAGTTTATAGTTTAAGATTAGGTTTAGTAATGACAGAGTTTATGATTAGGCTTAGTGACCAAAAACACCTCACAAAGAGAGAAATGTATATGTGTGTGTGTGTGTGTGTGTGTGTGCAGGGTTCGAGTGAAAGTGGAATCAGAAAGGATTGTGCTGGCTCGTGCACTCGGACTTTCCTTCATTCATGTCTCTGCAGCTTTGCGAGGCTTCAGGGTTCTGCTTGATTCAAAGCATGTCTGGTAATGGAAACCAGACCACAACTACCATCCCCCTTCCCCTGTTAGCTGTACCACACCAAAACCCAGCGGGTAAAGGGTTAGAGAGAGAGAGAGAGAGAGAGACTGACTGACTGACTGAGAAACCACAGGGCAAGACACACGGAGAGAGAGAAAGATATTCAGAAATTCTAACTGTAACAAACGTTCTTAAATAAGAAAACTCGGTGGGATCTTAAATTCAAATTCTGTGTTGTTACGGTCATGGTAGCACAGCTTATGGTGCTGTACGGCATTCATACACACAGTGTCAGTGAGACACACAAGCCTAGGATATAGTGCTTATAAGAAAACCACACACACTACACACACCAAACTTTTTTATAAACTAATAAATATAGCTGAAATAACCCAGGTTCGAGTCCCGGCACGCCTTCTGGACAGGCCAGGAATCACATAGGCATGAAGGGAGGAGAGCCTGCAGTCCCGTCCCCCAGAGTCCCCACAACCCTGAACATGACAAACGGGGTTCAAATTTTCAAAAGAGGGAAAGAGAAGGAAAGAGAAAGAAATCTTCTTTTAAATATTAAAAATTGTTGCACCTCTTGGGCTTTTTGTGTAAGATGTTTATTTTGTTTTCTTTGCGTAGACCAGCAAAAATGAATTTTACAAAAAAATGACACCAAATATTTTACGTTCTTAAAAATGAAAGAAAACCAGAACTGAACTGCAGTATCTATTAAAACTAAGAGAACAGTTCAATTTAGGGCAGATTATTTTATGTAGATTTATGTTGAATATTGGTTTGATGTAGATCATCGATCGTGGACCTTCACAGTATTTTTCAGCAATTTAGGTTAGAGGTAAAAGTACATTTGAAATGTCTTGTCTCAGTGACTGGCACTCCCACAGCTACTCCATACATACTCATCAGTATTTTTTTTTATAAATGCAACAAAAAACTGACACCGAAAATCTCTTTGGCTTCCGAGAAATGGTAAAAAACCTGTGCTTTAGTAATCGCCCCAGCTCTGGCCCTGACCTCAGCAGCTCTGTGCCACTCAGTAAAAAGCAAACACGCCTGTGGAGTGTGTGATAGTGTGCCTGGGGCTGTTTAGAAGGAACACACACACACACACACACACACACACACACATTCCAGACTTGGACAATTGTAGTGAAAATGGTGGCTTGTTCCCCAACTTTATCCTCATTAGTTGAGAATACAGGACTGTTCGAGCTTAGAGAAATCACCGCTTCCATCCTAAAATAAACACATGTGGTGGAGTGAAAGGGGTAGGGCTGTACTGTGTTTGTGTATGGGTGTGTGTGTGTGTGTGTGTGTGTGTGGAGGGACAGAGGGAAGAAGTGAATGACTTTGTGTTGTGCGAGACATGAAAGAGCATCCCTCTCTCTCGCTGCCCCACATACTCCTTGTTAAGCCCACCCTAACGGGCTACAAGAGGACCCCCCCCCCCCTTCACACACACATACACGCACACATGTGCACACACACATGCGCACACATGCACACACAATACCACCACCCGTTCTCTTTGAAAGTTTAGTTCTTTATGAGAAGCATGAGGCTGTAGTGGAATGACTGAGGCGCTACAAAGAGTACCAGGTTCTGGTATGCACATATGGGTGCCAGCTTCACCCAGTCTCACAATCTACATATAGTACGGTTTGTTCCAAATCACCACACCTCCCTCTAACCCGAACCAACCAGACCTGATCAGACCAGACCAGCCCATCCTTCTGTTCTTCAGTGTAGTATAAAACACGCCAAGACAAGCGTTCTTCTATTAAAACAATTCTCCAACGTAGTTCAGTATGACTCCATCCAGGGCATCTGGACCACCAGGAATACGCTTCACGTTCTCCAGAGGAAACACTCTCAAATTTGAATAAAAAAATATTATGGAACGAGGAACTCCTAAATCCACATCCCCAATCTCAGCTCAGGTAGTAAAACGTGTATTTAGGATAAAGAAATAAATCAGGTGACTGATCTATGTTCAGGAAGACATCTCAAAAGTGTTCAAAAGTAATTCATTTTTACACTAAGCTTCTTCTTCCAGTTAAAAAAAAAGTCATGTTAGTATAAACTTAATGGCTTAAAGTGCTAAAACAGTAACCTAGAAACACCAGCAGATGCTGCTGATCATTAGTAAGCTCGACTGCTGAAATGATTTTTAACCGTTTTTACATTTTTTGACTTAAATGGGAAGAAAAAAGCTTAACGTAAAAATGATTCCTTTCCTTTTGGATCACAGGTTTATTCTTTCAGCAGTTGATATTACTAATGATTAGGAGTCACTGACAAGTTTGGCTTTCCTACGTCTTTTGTTTAGTACAACATTTTGACATACGTAATTATGCAACATACCACTCCTGACTGATAGGTGCCACCTTAATACCCTCAAGCACCCCTAAAAAAGCACCCTTTTTTGAGTCTATGAGAAGCAATGTAAAATATGAAAGTATACGACAGACAACAAAAACACATCTACTAGGTCCCCTTGGAGATCATTACATGATCCTCTCACAAATGTGGGAATAATAACCCAAAAATAGGTTACAATTATTCTAATATCCACATGCCCCTGTTATAAAGTAAGCACCGCTTTCATAAACAAACTACTAGCAAAATCAACGCACACAAGAGGCTCTCTGCAGATTTATATGAACCGCAAGGAGCCCAGGTTTTAAGCGTAACCCAAATCTTATATGCTGGTTGTGACTGAAAACTTTACTCTGCTCTATCCAGCGTGCACCCAGTCCAACAAGCTTACTCGAAATCTTACCACAGTGGAAACAATTGTGACAGGAGGGAATTTTCACGGGACAGCTCAGCAGCAGGAGAGCCAAAATGGAACGCCTTGAAAAAAACATTCAAGAGATCATTTCTATTTTGGAAAATCAATACAAGCGGCCCCACATGAAAGGCCAGCCATTAAAAATAAACATATCTGTCCGAGATGCGTCAGGCTCGTGTCGGCGCCAGCTCTCTGGGAAGCTCTGGGACGCCTCGCTGCGGTTTCCCATTTTCTTGGGGAATTTGATTTGCCGCTAAAGTAAATGGGCAGTAACAACGCGGCTGTGAGGGTGAAGGAAGCCTCTGCACCAAAGTCAATCAATCTTTACCAAGACAGGAGACAAGATCTCTCACTGGGTGATGGGTGTTAGAATGAAGCTCTGATTTACTGCATTTTTGCAGTGTCACCACTGCACAGCGTGAGGCTCGTTATTAAACCCTTCTTTCACTGTGCAGAAAAGAGCGTGTACCCCACTGAAATCACTTTGATATCAGCGCTAATTTATTAATAACGGCGCTCTGCTTTTTGCTGGTTTTTGAACTTGTAGTTGATGTGAGGTCAGGAGTTTATATGGGTGCCGTCCCAAGGGCGTCAGGACCTGCACTTCCGGCAGTTGGCACCGCATGAGCTGCTTCAACCAAATCCGGAGTTTCTTGATATGATTTGAAATTGTTTTGAGCCAATGTAAATGTGAAAGAACTATCATCACATAATCAGAGACGAGGATCAGTCATATCGGGCAGTGTTGACAATACGGTCCCATAACGTGCAAATCCCACCTTGCAGGAGGCTCACTTTAAAACAAAGCAGCAACCCAAAGTCTGTATGGATTTTGCTCTGTGTGAAATGAGGCCTTGCAATCACAAGCATGACTAACACAATCAGACAAACATTTTAGGGCCAGTTTTAGAATAAGCCTGGAGGGCTCTCCAATCTGTCCCTGGTCTCTAACGTTACCACTTAAAAGAACGAGCGCATGTACAACCCACACCTTGTTGTAGACTGTTTGGACTGTTTTGTGTTAATCAACCTACTGAATGAAGAACTAGGCCATTCCAACAAGAGCAACCTCACGATATACCATTTGACTGGAGAAAGCGCTCACCTCGTCATCCTTGTACCAGGAAAGAGATTCTGCTGTCAGCACAAACCAGTACTCCTTGGCGCCGCCCTTCATGATGCCAATGTTGTTGATAGTCAGCCAGCCCTTCCTGATGACCTATGGAACAGAACACACAATTAGAAGCTGCATACACCAGATATTTCATGATAACGACTTACAGGTGTGGGATTTTCTTTATCCTATACCCATTTCCCACGAACATGGGAATATTGGATTAAAAACTATGGCTATGCAAATATAGCAGATTCATAGAGATCAATAATGTGTGCATTCAGAATTGGCCAGTATTTGGTATATTCTCTCTTTTGCTTTAATGACAGTATGTGCTTCAGCTGCATTGATTCCACCAGTTTGTGTGAAATCAGAAGATGCATGATCTCACTGTTTTCCTTGATCAATCCATGGATCAAACTTGATTTGTGATTGTGGCGCAAACAAGAAATCTGAGCAAGCCAAAGGTGACAGTGGCAAGGAAAAGTTCTCGGATGAACGGAAGAACTCTTGAGAGGAACCGGACTCAAAAGGCGAACCCGTCCTCCTCTGGTCAACACCAGATTAGGTCAGGAGAAACATATCCTCAGTTCTGAAATTTATGTATATTTTCTCTCTCGCTCATACATGCAAGCGTTTATGCAATTAGGAATTGTCTTTATGTGACAGCGCAAAGAACAGACAATGCAAATAGAAACGGATGTGAAACTGTCCTGCCCTCCATACGCAGATCCAGCTGTAGGTAATTCACGTCCTGGTTGGATCTTTCACCAGTTCCTTACCTACAAGTCCACACAAAAATGATTAAAACTTTTGACATGACCCTTCGGCTCCCTTGATCTAAACCCCTGGGGGACGGAGGTGAGGAGGAAAGGAGAGTCTGGAGGATCTGGAGAGATTCTGTATTAAGTCTTAAGTCTCAGATTTCATGCTCTGCATCTCATCAAACTTAATAGGCGAAGACTGTTATTTTGGCAAACAAAGGCTGCACAAAGTGCTCAGTGTTGACATATGGTTTTGTTGAAAAAGAAATCATTTTATGCAGAATTTTCTTCAAGCAAATTGACTTCAAAGTCTCATTTTTTATACCCTTTTGGGTTTTTTTTTTACCTAGCTTTACCAAGGATACGGCAGCTTCTTTGGCCCAGAAGTGAGAGCCACCCGCTGAAAACACGGCTTCTTAAGAACTTAGGTTCTGGGCTGGGCTTGGAACATGGATTTTGGGTGGTCCAGTAACAGCACCTTGTACTGAGAAGCAGAATTTTAGGGCAAAAATGCAGAAGTCTGGGTGACAACGGCAAGAACAACAGCATTAAGCTTGTGGAAGAAGAGCCTGGCGATCATCCATACCTGCCTCAAAATCTCTACAGACAATATAAAGCTATCTATGAGTCACCATGAGTCAGAACTGACTTTCATTTAGACCACTGGTGCCAATTAATACACAAAGCAAAGGTCTAAGCCTATCTGTTTAGGGCCGTCGGTCCATTGCAAGGTCGTTGGGGTGGCCATTGCAGTGGGGAAAATTTTCTGGCATCTGGGCTACCCATGTTTAGGCATAGCACTGCTGGTGTGATGCCTGACATGGTCACATGGCCATATTCACAAAAGTGTCTTAAGAAAGAAAATCTACTTAAATGTTGTTTTTTCTTTAAATTCATAATTCAGAAAAAGTTATCCCCCAAAAAGTGTTATTCAAATAACTTAAGAATTATCCTTTATAAGAACGCGGCATTATGTTCTTAAAGTTTTCTTAAAACTATGATAGGCTCACTCTTGGACAACTTAAGCATTGCAATTTAAAACCTTAAACAGTTTAGTTATAGAAAATAAGGATAATAAGGACTTTTTTCCCTACCGGCTATTTCTTTCCACTGTCACCACCTTTCTTTGGTTTGATTTAAACTAAACAACGGATAGAACAGTAAATAAAAATGTAAAATATCTCACGCCGTCCATTGTAAAAATGTGGCAAAACAATGAAGTTATTCTTAAGATAATCCCCCAAAAATAAATAAGTTATGATAAACTAGATAAAGTAATTATAATTAGGGGTTAGCACCGCTGCCTCACTACAAGAAGGTCCCGGGTTCAATCCCAGGGTGGGGTGGCCTGAGTCCTTTCTTCCGTGTGGAGCCTGTATGTCCAAGATGTGTGTTAGGTTAATTGGTGTCTGTAAAAGTGGCCCTCAGTGTGTCGCTGTGTGTGTGTGTGTGTGTGTGTGTGTGTGTGTGTGTGTGTGTGTGCCCTACGATGGATTGGCGTCCCATCTAGTGTTGTTCCTGCTCTTGCACCACAATCCCATATGGATTAAGCAGGAGATAATAAATGATTTAATGAATTAAAAAAGAATTTTAAAATGAATAAAGTTCACTTCTGTCATGTAACTGACTTTAAATGCACTTTGCTTTCTCAGAATGCCTGTGTTTTCCCAGTACAGATTTTTTCCTGCCGTCGCTTCAATGCAGGATGCACTTTTTTTTAATGGGACATAAAACTATTTGGCACACAAATCCCTTTCGAATGCATCAATGTGCAGCCGGGTGGAAAAATAAAGTTAGTGCTTGATCTACAACAATAATGATAAACCTGTTTGGCTTCCCTTTAACTTTAAGAGCATTTCGCTTGGGAGCATCACAATTGACCAAACGTAGATAGAGTGAGTGCACTTGCAATGAGTTAAACTTAATTGATGTGGGCTGCGTGCAAGACTTTTGCAATTATAAATAAACTCATGAACCTCACTAGTTTAAGCTATGGCCAATTTAACTCTGTCAGGACAGGACACTGTGCAAGTGGAGATTTCTTTCTAGTTCAAGGCAAGCAAGTAAGTTTTTTATAGCCATGAGATAATGGATAAATAACGATGGTTCTTTTTTAAGGTTTGCATCCAGTTTATTCGGTTTCCTGTTTCTAATAGGGATTAATGGCTTAACAATAGCCTCCGGTGAGCCTTTGACACATTTTATTTCGTTTAAAGCAGTAAATTGAGAGTGGGAGAAGTAAGGATTTGTGCTTTAAGCATCGCACGTGCTTAGGATTCACACAAAAAGAGTAAGTACTGGGGTATTTATGAAATATGAAGGTTTTAGAGTCAGTGGTATGATGCTTAAGGATGTTTTCTCTTTGTTTGTATTTTAGCCACTGCCTTATTATTGTATTTTGTGTATTGTATATTAGAAGTTAGCTGAATAAGGTTTTTTTTGGTTGTCAGCTGCCGGTTATCCCGTGCTTTGTGTTAGTTGTTGTTTTTTTTAACCTGGATTTGAAAATACATTAACATTGCAAACCTGTTTCTTCTTTTATTGTTTTCATTTTCATTCTGTAATTTGCCACTTGTGGGTTAGAGCGCTCCGCTCAGTGCTCTCATTATTCTCTTGTGATTTATCATCCTGAACTGGGTGGGCCAGATCCATTTTTGTTTCACGTCTTTTCGACCAAAGAAAATAAAGGCACCGACTGAGTTCTTTTCCTTAATTGTAGCCCAACGTGCGTTCTTTTCCCGGGGCCACCAGTGGAAAAAGTCTGAGAGAGAAATCATCTCCGGGAATCTAAGCAGTCAGAGATGCTTGAGTCACCTGCCATGTGCATTAGCGGTGTCGCTTACACACCGACCCACACGCGCTCCCACAACACACCTTCACACACAGGAATACTACTCACCATGATCTCATCCTGGAGCAGAGGAGACAGAGGAAGAGGAAAATCAGAAATGAATATGTGGAACAGGAAAGCAGAGGCAGGTATCACAAATCAGAAGACAACACCGAACTAAACTCTGGTTTGAGAAACATTTGTAGGATCACACTTACTATGGCATGCTTGATAAAGCTAGGGTTATGAGCTAAAACATGTGTGGGTTTAAGATCTACACCACAGGAGTGAACTGGTGTCCCTAATGCTGCAGAAGCCTCCACATTTCTAAAGTGTAACACTTGGATGAGGTCAGGACCTTCTCAGGGTCAACTTTGTCAACACCAAACCCACCAAAGAACTCAAAAACTAAGACTTAAAGCCCAAACCTTTCCAGAAGACATTTCTGCTGCTCCAGCATCCAGCCTATTCTTTGAACTGGCAGCTCAGTGACAGTAAGCCAACCCATAATGCTCCTGATAAAGTTTTCATGCATAAAATACCTAGACTCCACACTGGTCGCTGGATCGTACTTCAATATTGGTCCAGGCAACTCATAATTCTCCAAAGATCAAGGCTAATAAATAAAAATATAATAAATGCGACATGGGAGCAGATAGCACCACTGCTTCAATGCTAGAAGGTCCTGGGTTCAATCCCAGGGTGGAGCGGCCTGGGATCTTTCTGTGTCCGGATACTTCAATTTCCTCCAACAGCGCAAAGACATGTGTGTTAGGTTAACTGGTGTCTCTAAAGTGGCCCTTAGTGTGTGACTGTGTATGCATCCTACGATGGATTGGCAGCCCCATCTAGGCTTGTTCCTGCCCTTGCACCCAGAGTTGCCGGGTGGGCTCACGACCCCGTCTGGATGTTGCTCCCAGAAGTGGCTCAGTCACTGAGCTCTGCAGTCCAACCCCACTCTTCAGCCACTAAATCCAGAGGTTTTTGGGCCAAAATCCCTAATTAAGTCTGTGCTTAGACATTTGACCATCTATTGCACCATTAAGTGGTGTAACTCTTAATATAGGCACCGTAGATTTTCACCTAAAGGCTAAATAAAAAGGAAAACCACAGTGTGAATAACTACAGAGAATTTTATAAGGGAAGAAAGCGCAAAAAAAAAACACTGTCATCAACAGTCCCAGTTTATCGTGCGGTTTTTCAGCAGCGCCGACAACATAAACAAGCCCTTAAATCATTCTGAGTGGAATGATTACGGCTTATTGTGACGGCCGTGCCAAGAAAACTTAATATGGCAACATGTTGTGTACATAATTCATTTTTACTCTGTACTTTTGACCACCTGCGTGAAAACATAGTCGCTCTGAGTCACTGCAGCCTCAGGAATGCAGTCACATCCTCTCATCGGTCACGACTAGAGCTACAATTACATAATACTCCACGATGGGAAGGTCTACTCTATTTCAGTTGCACTTAAAAGCCTGAAATAAGATACAGAACAGAGAGCACAGAAGCAAAAACGTGGCTACAACCTCATGCAAAGCAGAGTGCTGCGTTAGAAATGGCTGATCTAGGATCAGTTTTCTCTACGGACAACTAGTAACAGGAGCATGAACACGAACCTGGCCCTGGACCAGTTGATAAGCACAAGATGAACCAGCATGGAAGGACATACAGAAGACAAGTTTTCAGTAAACGTGGAAAAAAAGGGCTACAAGCTTAGCAAAAATAATTTATAAGACGATAATATGAGCTATAATATTTTTAACCCGGTGCTCGAGGTTCGCTTCCTTCATTTTGCACTGCAAACCTGTTTTTACGTGAAATCAAACTGCAAACATCTGAATCTCTTCTAACGCTCGGCCCTGAGAATTTGATGACACACTCCTTCCCCGAGGCTGACGGAGCAAAACTGATCCAGATCCACCGAAAGCTGGGTCCCATTTGAAGGACGTTCTTAGATTTGTGGTTGTAATAAAGACAAGGGCTGGACAGAAACAACTGGAATTATGCAAATAGGTGGGACAAATCAGAGTGACTCAAGGCAGAGCACTGGTTCTCTGAGCTCCTCAGGATGGGAGCCTAATCATATGTTTTTGTTTTGTTTTGAGCATAAGACTGCTTATCAACCTGATTTCAGTTTTACAACAGTTAACCTGCTGAACTGGAGACCATTTGCTCCTCCAGTCTCAGAGCTCACATTTCCAGTGCACAATTAAATAAAAAACCTGCAAACTCAGAGCGCCTTTTGCCAGAAAACTGTGTAAAGATATTCAATAACGATAACAGAGAGACGAAACACCAAACGCAGATCATAACATGTGATGAGATCCAGTCCAGAAGATGGCGCTGTAACCAATTTAAAAAAAAAGGCTACCTGATTGCCAGCTGCTTTCTTTTTGCTCGTCTGGCTGCTTCTCTGCTGAGCGCTAACAGGAAACAAAACAGAGTTTATCTGAGGTCACACGTTCTGTTGTCTGTGAATTAAGTGATTATACCATAGTTCTGTTACTGGTGCTAATTGCTCGATTTTTAGGTAAAGAGGACGGAGAAGCTGTGGACGGTGTTCAATGAAAGTTTAAAGAGTTTAAACAAATGAGAAAGAAATAAGGAGCTGCTGATGCTGTATAACCCTCCCGTAACATTTCTGACTGATCCCTTACATCAAAACCAGCTAGAAGACCAGTCATTTCGGATTAAAGCTGATCTTCAGTGTCGTTGCTCTTCAGTCGAGCCGTGACTCCATTAAGATCCCAAAACATCTGAGTTTACTCTAATCACTTAGTTTCTCTCAGCTTCAGAGCTTAAACCCAAAACCTCGTTTATAAAGGTGATGAGCCTCGTTCAGAGTGTTCTAGAACGGCTCTCAGCCAATCGGATCGCAGGGTGGGAGCAAACTGTGGTATAAATTGCATTAAACGATTATTATCACTCACTTGGCAAATCCGATGAAGTCTTCATGGTTGGTGTTCATGTAGGCCAGCTCGATATCAATCAGCAGCATCACCTTGAGATAACAAAAATGTTAGGGTTCCTACCTTCCGTTCGGCAGCCATTACAGAGTTATCGGTAAGGCGACTTATATCCATTATCCTGATGATGTCCTGATTCTAAAAAGCTGCTTCACATCCTAGAAATGCGTGGTTTTTGGCTCTGTTCAGGCCAGGTCATCCTCATTCTACCGGTATTCCATCTCCGTTTGGTTAGCACGTCAGACCACAGGTGCGCTCGTGCCCTTCCACGCT